>JXOV01007945.1:0-29286 GCA_001014945.1 Clogmia albipunctata | reverse complement strand
ATTATAATATTATACATATTTATTAAAAGTATTAAATTCTGTTGAGTATATTAAGTATGTTTTGAGCACATGAGTTTTTACTTTTATCCACAAAAATTATAGGATTTGCTATATANTCTCCTTCATTTCGTGATATTTTTCTGATATTTAAGTATTATTAAATTTAATTTATTTAAAGATTATTATAATATTATACATATTTATTAAAAGTATTAAATTCTGTTGAGTATATTAAGTATGTTTTGAGCACATGAGTTTTTACTTTTATCCACAAAAATTATAGGATTTGCTATATACAAATATTATATATTTTTAAGTTTTAATGTATATTAATGCAGTACAAAATTACAGAAATTACGTATAAAATATTAATTATTTTTTGTTCCTTATATATTATATAAAAATATAACTTTTTTCTCCAATTTTAATAAGAAAATTCCTTAAACCATTTTCAGAAAATAGTTTCTATGATTTTTATTAATTTAATAAATTAGTTTTATTTCACAAATTCTCAAAATGTTTCAATATTCGATCTACCAACTACTGTACAAATGTCTTTGCTTGGTGTTTCGTTTTAGATGTCATACTATGGGTCTCCTTTGCGAGGGACCGCGATTTGGGGACACACCACAAAAGATTTTCATTGACGACGTACTGGTGGAGAAGAGGGTGATTTTCGACTTGGCCAGAGACCAGTTGCGGACCAAAGACAGTCTCGTTAGCGGTGATGGAAAACAGAAGCAGAAACCGTCCCAGTATGTTGCGAATTGTTACAGGGGTGGTGGTGGAGGAGGCGTTGGTCGAGGCAGCAGATTGATACTGCGCCGTTACAATGCGCTGGACGTCCGCAACGGGCGACCAGCCACGATCCTTGTGAGCTTTCTGAACCTCATCCAGGGGTTCATTGTAAATAGATGTCGCCAGGACAAGGCGTCTTATAGCATAAGTCAATCTGTGATCAGGCAGTCGATATGTGTCTATGCTGCTTCCAGTTTTATATTGATGCTGTGCTGTCTGGTCACATCCACCCGAGCTAATGACTCTGTCGTCCATCCCATGTAAGTAACAGCAAACATAGTATCGCATTTCACCAGACATGATTAAAACAGGAAAAGCCTGAAAAGCCAAAGTTGTACGTTGTTCAAAACCTCATTTTCCGACCAATTCATTTTACTTGTTCGAGAAAATTCATCATCAAAAATTGGAAACTCTTTCCAAGTTTAAATTAGCTTTGCTAACACGAGACCAAGTTCAGTAAAAGAGGATAGCATAAATTTGAATTTCCAAAATTTATTAAATTGAAAAAGAAAAACCCATGGAAATCAATGTTTTGGATGTTTGTTCAAGTAAGGAGAAATTGGAGACGAAGATAAATACAAAAAATTGGAAATTCATTTCTACATTCCAAATCAATTCCGTTAAACGAATTCCACATAAGCTAACATGGCAAATTTGGGAGATAAAAAAACAAGAACAAACAATTGCCATCAACCACAATTTTGGTGGGGCAAAACTGCCAGATTTAATCATTTTCACAAATGCATTGTAAAGGCCATCAATCAATTTGAATAAAATTGATTTTACGAATTGATTTTCCCATTTATGGACATTAATATTTATTTACTTACTATTTGACTTCTATATCATCACTCAATTTTCATTATAAAGGGTTTTCAAGCTCTCTATTCGTGTTTTCAGATTTGCCGATGGAAAATCAGATAAGGAAATCCTGGATCATCTCTTAACAAATGCGCGATATGATAAACGACTTTTGCCGCCCGTTGATGGTAAGCACATTTTCCATACTTTTTACTATTTAATATATATATTTAAAGATATGCACGAAATAACATATTTTGGATATGTATTGGCTTGCAGGCATATAAATTATTCTTATCATTTACCTTATCTTTCCCATTCGACACTTTTTAGAAAGTTCTCTTGAGAATAAAAGACAATACGATAAATGAATAATCAAATCAGAGCTCTTTCTAGAAAGTTTCAAAGCTTATTCAATAAATATATAATATATGAATGCTTTTATTGCGAATACTGTGGTTTCTGGACATCGTTAACAAATTGTTTATTTATCTGTTTCTTGATAATCCAAAATTTCTCGGTTTGTATTAAACAACTGAATTATTAAAACATACGCATGGAAATTGGCTCAAGTATTACCCTACTAATAATTTTTAACGTGTTGTTTTAAATTAGATTTTGAAATTGGTTGTAGATTTCATTTGATATATCAAAAAATTTGAAATGAACACCTTTCTGCAACAGAAATTTTTACATTGTATTTGCAGATGCGGATTTCTGCTGTGGCATGGAATCTCCGGAAATGGCAAATAATCTGTCAATTAGAGCAACTCCCGGTCGTCTACAAAATCGGGGTCCGTTGATTTTCCAAATCCTTTTGTAATATAGTACTTTTTGGCAACAGAAACACTCATTTATTTACTTATTTCATATTAAATTTATTGCGATTGTGTGTGTTGTCACGACTTGTTTGTGATTGTATGCATTTATCACATTGTGTTGTTACATATAGTGATTTTATCAGAATCCTGTTTTTTAAAATTTATTATAAATCAAATAATATTCATTGATAAATAAAATAAAATTGCCTTTCAATTCTTGAGAGGAACATGGAGAGTTAACAGCATTGTTGTTAGCTTTTCCTTGATCATTTCGTTTTGAGTGGATTAGTGATCAATTATTAGTACCTAATATACGCAATACATTTTCAACATTTTTTTATGTAAATTAGTTCAAATTATTTTTTAATACTTTGATATTTTAATTAAATATAAGATTAATTTAAATATATGCATAATTAAATGAATATGGGAATCAATCTAAACACAGAAAATATTTATTTTTAAGTACTACCCATTTTTTAAATTAAATTTATGATCTAATTGAGCATTAAAAAGACATCAATGACTTATGAAAATCATTTATCATTTTTTACATTCCCATAGACGAGTTATGTTTTTGACATTAGTTTATACTAATTTATCAACTCGTCTTGTAGATCATATTTCACACTCATTTCCTCAACAAAAAAAACAGTTGGTTTCACACCCTTTTAGCACAAATATATTCAAAAATATGGATCTTCATAATAATTAAGCTTTATATCTGTCACTGTACTTAAAACCAAATACTACACTTCACTATATTCATCACATAAGCAATTTCCTAGTTATTAAAAGATAATTTTTCACCATATTTTCGCATTTCGATATATAAAAAATATCTCAAGATTTTCGTATTCTAACACTTTTTTCACTTTTCGATATCGATTTAATGCGTTATTCTTTTGCAACTGTTTATTTAACTAGTGAAAAAAGAAAGTCATAATATACGAATAAATTTGTTTTAAAGTCAAAACTTTTGATTTTTTTTAATAGCTTGACAATTTTTAATTCAAATAGAGACCGTTGTAATGTTCAAAATTTCTTAAATAAGCTTTTGGTCAATTTTTAAGAAAAATGCAAAAGAAATTTTTGGGTATAAAACTGTATTATAACTCGGAAACAATAAAAAACTTGCCTAACGGTTCGTATTTCACACTCGTTTCCGGTTTAAAAAACAGCTCATTTTACACAAATAACTATTTAATGTACGTGGTTTAAAAATGTATATTCAGTACTGAAACTGATTTTATACCCTTGAAGCACAAATAATTATTATAATATTTCAAAAATTTATTGGTTATGTGCTCATGAGACATTACTTATTAATTTGGACATTTCATACTTACACAAATACCATTTAAAACCAAATTTATCACATTATCTAAAATAATTAAATTGTGGATTAGTGAGACTGAATATAAATTATTATTTACTTTAATTTATTTAATACTAAGGATAATTATTATTTTTAAAAAAATTAAGAAAAAATCAATAATTAATGTAATTTGAATAGTAATTTGCGAATTATTTAAATGGATATATTTATAATAGGATTTATATTCATTAAGCATGTGTTGCTCTTATAAAGGCTCTCAATTTAGTTCAAATAGTTCTATTTTATATTAAGTTATTTTTATATTCTCTGCCATTATTATATAGTTTGTTTCGTTGAAGAATGGTATAACAGTTATTTTCCAATATTGTTTCCTTAAATAATTTATTTGTATTGTACCATTGAAAGAAATTTTCTATTAAGCTTTAATGATTGTGTGCTAGTTAATGTTATTGGCCTTTGTAATGAACTTTGAAATTAATATTACCTGCACATTGTAGGCGGTTTTAGTTACCTAAATAGAGGTCAGATACTTAACTATCATTTTTTAGATTGACTTTTGTCTTGTTGAAAAATTACCAATAAACGCCTTTGATAGTAGTTGTAGATTCTTGAGTAATAGTATTCAATATAATTGGTTATGTATTAGAAAATTATATAAAATAATTGGATTCGTTTGAACTGTTTCTATTTTTTTAATTTAAAATCTGTTCTTCGTTATGATTTTAGCTTCTTTATGATCCTGTAATTTTTGCATGTAGAAACTGTTCTATATTTGTTTTTGATCATTTATTTTGAATATTATAATAATCATCAGATAAATTCCAAAAATTGAAAGCTTGGCAGGAAAGAAGAATTAGAATAATAAGAAGATGAAACGGAAACCACAGTATTGTTAGTTGTGCTTGTGTACAAAATTCTGCTCAAATTGTACGCCGGTTTATAATTGAGTACCAGAGTACATAATTAGATTAGTATCTGTTCCCAGTTACAATTGGATGTACTTTTTTTTCTTTTCCTGCATTGTGAAAACAGAAAGGAAAGTAATTAGCCCTACAATTCGTGTTCCATTTGTTCCTTTTCAGCCACACTCACCGTCAACGTCAGTGTTCTATTGTTGAGCTTGGCATCGCCTGACGAATCCAGCTTGGTAAGTCATAATTATTATTTTTCTATGCAAATGCATTGTATATGAGTACATGTACCGTAAGAAATATTTTATAATGTTTTAATAAGGAAATTCACACACAATATAATAATTGAAGCATTAATATATTCATTTTAGTTTTCATGGAAATTTTAATGAATAAGTTATGCTTTTAATCTTTAAACAAATTGAAAAACAATATATTAAAATTCATTACACAATATAGAATATAATGTAATTAAAATAAGTAATATTTAGATAGAAATTATTTGAACCATATTTATACGTTTGGTTACGTAAGACTGACATTAATAATAATAATTTCCCACTACATTCCAGTACGGAACTTGGGGTAGTCTCAACCTCAACCAACGGGAGTGGGACTTCTCGTGATTGTCTGTTTTCAGTGTCAATTAATAGCACCTAGACCAGTTGTAAACCGATCCAGTCAAACCGCCCATTTTTTTGCGCCATTTGCTGTGAATATAATTTCACAATGCCATTGATATACACAAATGGAAACTTTTTGCGAAAAATATCCGTTCGGGATTTGATCCCGCCACTTAGGCGGACAAAACAGACATAACTCTACCAATTTTTTTTTGTCAAAAGCTTTTTAAGGACTACTGATTTAAAGAATTCTTTTATAAGTCAAGATTTTAAAATGTTGAATTTTCGAAATGTTGAAAGTGTGACGTCGTTCATTGTTTTAGGCGCCAATCTGAATTGAATTGATACCACTTATGCTATATTCATGTCTAATCTTAAAAGATGTGTCAATCACAATGATAAAAAAATGTCAAACAAAACAGGCTTATCAAAATGCAAAACTACAATATACCCTGGTATTCCAGAAAAAAAACGTATGAAAATTCAGCCAATGACGTATCACTACCACTTCAACAACTTTACTACAACCTAATTGTTATTTAGCGCTGACAACACTAAAGTTATTTTCTTTCTTTTTCAAGTGTGAACTCCGTTAAAGATTCACATAAAATTCATACAGAAATCATTTTTATTAAGAGTTATTTACTAAAAAAAACAATGGTTTTAAAATTAGCCGAACATTTTATAAAATGTACATATCGGATCTCTTTATAACAATTTAAGATAATTTTTTGGAATTTTAAAAAACAGTAATTTTTTAAGTTTAAAGTTCATAAAGTCTTGAATAAAACACGGTCTAAAGCATTACTAAGCACACGAACGTTCTTCAAAATACTTGCCACGATCATGACCTTAAAGAACCCTAGTGCCTTGTTCAATTGACCTTGTTGTATATTACTTTAAATAATGCCAACAAAATAAGAAATTTAAAGCACAAGGGCGGTGTAACTTTAACGATAACATAATAGGGGTTTTACATAGGTTGCCTTTTATATTTCGGGATTTGGCAACCCCAAGTGTGCAAACCGGCAACTGACAGCATATGCAAAAGAATAAAAGAAATATAAAAGGCAACGCTCGTACGTAACCGCATTCACACACTAGACTCATACAGATAATTTAAACTAGTTCACGCTTAGAATAAAAAATTACGGTGACTTATTCCTTAAATATAAAAATATTAACGGAATTGTAAATAATTATGATAATAATTAAATGCATTTTGTTCTCTTTTCCAATAGAAATATGAAGTAGAGTTCTTGTTGCAACAGCAGTGGTATGATCCTCGGCTTCGATATGCAAACCAGTCCAAGTACGAATTCCTGAATGCTATCCATCATCACGAGGACATTTGGCTACCCGACACTTATTTTATAATGCACGGTGACTTTAAGGACCCCATCATACCGATGCATTTCGCCTTACGAATCTATCGTAACGGTACTATCAATTATTTGATGAGGTAAACCCAGGAACATTTATAGGGCTTTACAATAAGAGGTTTCATTATTATATCAGCAGAATCGAGTATTTTTAAAAGAAGGAAAGAATGACATCACAATTTTAAAACGAAGCATAAAAATTGTTAAAATTTTTCACAAAACTGTTAAAATTATTGACATCACAATTCGCAACCGAAATTCTGTGATTTGAAACTTTTTACTCTTTTTAGATTTATGATAAACTAATTAAAGAAGTTACAATTTAAAATTGTAAAATTACGGAAGAAATGGAGCAACAAAGATCTTAGAGTTTTTTCTTGAAAGATTTGGTTCTTATAACGTATTTGTGGCAGACGTTTGCTTAAAATTGTGTTTTAGTAATTGGTATATGTTTCTATTTTTAGTGAAATAAATACGAGTATTCCTTAATTTTTTTCAAACAATACTCGTTTTCAAACAATAACATCCTTCTATTTTTCATGAAATAATCATTAATTTATTTATTTAAAAAATACTCCATTTTGTCAAATATCAAATTCTTATTGAAAAACTCAATACAATATACGTTCGATTGCAATGCTAATGAACTGTCGATATTAATTTAAATGACATGAAAAATGAAATTCCACAAACAGGCGTCATCTGATATTATCCTGTCAGGGGCGGCTCAATATATTCCCGTTCGATGATCCGCTGTGCTCATTTGCTGTGGAGAGCAGTAAGTTCATTTGGCAGTAGTATATAAATTGGTAATGAAATGTAACCAATATTGAATTCCATTGCAGTATCGTATGAACAATCTGCCATCACATACGTATGGAAGAATGACGAGGACACGTTACGGAAAAGTCCCTCTCTGACTACTTTAAACGCGTACTTGATACAGAATCAAACAATAGCCTGTCCTATAAAAGCGAGCTGGCGAGGTAAATTTTATTCCTATTAATAATTGGAATTTAAATTAACTCAATTACCAATTGTCTAGAATACTTTTAGGTTAAATTCTTCATTGCGGCTTTATTTGCCTTACTTTTTTGTTACATTTTTATTCTTAAACTTTAAGGATTGGCTTAGAATCTTCTTTTTACAATACTACATGTTTCTTTATGATAAATGCAAATCAGTTTGATTTTTGGTCACTGTGAAATTAATTGAACGGATGGAGGCAAATTATTTATGCAAAGCACGTGCTATTTTTTGCCATTTCAATTTTTATTTATTTTTCAAATTGGAAACTCGTACCATCATTGGCATTATGCAGCAAAAGGCTCTTTCATAGAACGGTGTCGCTTCAATTTATGCCCTACTCCTACCAGTTTCATATGAAGCCAAAAATGTTTAACTATAATACATGAGAATTTTCAGATTTCAAATTACAGAATCATTACTTGAAATCTTGTTTCCCAGATTTTCCCATCTTTTCCAACAGTATTTTAACGCCCAACCCCATCCATGACTATTAACCTCTTAAATCCCAAGGTTCTCCTTTACGCGCGCCAATGGCAATGAAAAATCATTTGGTTTTTCGGTAAATAGTTTACCAAGAACTGAGAAGATATCTAGCATTAATGCTTTGTGGCTTTTGAAATGGCTAAAGTTCAATTGGATGGTATATAGAAATCGGCTAATGAGAGCGTCTAGATGGAGAAGCGGGTTATTCTATTTTCTGCCATGTTGGGTCCGTTGTGAGTCATTAAGTTTGAGTATAAATGGGAAAAAGTGCATTGAAATGGGAGTTCCAACTAAATTTAAAATTCATAAGTGGTCTACGTGCGTCGTCCGTTGCCACCATGTATCTGGGAAATAGAACTACCTGAGCACATTCCCAGAAGGGAGCTCCTTTAAGTTAAATTATTAATCATAATTTCAACAAATTGGCAATCAAACCATCACATGAAAAGCGCATGCATTTGGCTGACACATCCTATTACCATTCATTCCGTGTCTATCATCATCGTGCGTATATATAATAAATGTATTCCAAAATCCATGAACATATGTATTTTGTCTGGGAATGAAGCTCGTTCGTCCTCCTCACATCTCGCAATTAAATCAAATCAAAACACAACAGCAATCATTTCTGAATTATTATTATGATGATTATGTTATATTGTTCTACATACTCTTGCTACTTTTACCTTCTGCCTGGGGATGATAATAATCATTATCAGACGACGGACAGTCCTTATCTGCCGAGAACGACTTCTTGTGTTCCCTTTGTCAGAGACGCTTTGAAGAGCAAGGTAGCGCCTCTTTTCTCTTAATCCGTATATTCTTCTCTCACATCACGTATCTCTTCATCGTTCTTTATCTTAATTGTTTAGTTGAACAACATGATGACAAACAATCAATTTGTTAGAGTTTATTTTTAATATTGTGATATAATTTAATTTTATAAACAAAAATTCATTTTCTTCAGTTTTTTTTAAATCAAAATTAATATACAGATTTTTGACGAGTAGTTGCCGGCTATGAGAATGTGAAGAGAAATAGATAAATATGTAGGTGAATGAAAGGGACAACAGAGAATATATGAAGGAAGGTCAATGGATTTTTTTTTTGTATAATGCTATATATAGACATAAAGTATCTATGGATATGGAATTAAATGTCTTCCGTGAAAGATTTTACGGTTTCAACAAAGATTTCGTGAAGATATTAAAATGTTAAGTTTTGTCCTTTATATAATTGTTCATCAAATACTTGGAGATTTTTTAATAAATGTATATTTAGTTTTATATCCAAGGCTGGTTTTCCGTAAGCCCAAAAGTAAAAAATTATAATTTTTCCCAATATTACAAAAACAATTTTAAAGCGATAAAATTATTAAATTTCAATTTGTTTGAAATATATTTTTATTTTCAGGACATAACATTTTATTTTTAGTATATTAATTAAGACAATTGGATATACGATTATGAAACCTTTTTTTATTTCAACTGACACAAACTAAGTAATTAATTAACAATGAACTGAAATATACAAGTAGATAGCACCTGTAAATCAATTTTTAATACTGTTTTGTTGCAGTTTTCACTATGTGTTTCAAAAAATGTTATGAATATGATTGAAACACTAGAAGCTTTTTTAAGTAAATTACGAAAATTTGAAACATTTTTTATTTAGGAAAATTCAATAATTTTTCAGATTTATTTACAACAAATCACGTATAAGCATACTTAGCATACTAACGTAATTGATAAATTTCCTAAATATATTTCCTTATGCTTGTTCCATATCATAATTATGCTGAAGTTTTTGATTAACTATATAGTCTTTAGGATTCTGAAACAGCCGTTCAATATTAAAACGTTGTAAGGACGATGGGTAAATAATTTGATGATCTTTAAAATTGTTTGTTTAGGATATAACAGAATCAATTACCACAAATAGAGAATACATGCCTTACATGGAAATATTAGATAATAGTTTTACAAGAATGATTTGGAAATGTATAAAAATGATTAAAATAAAATAGTTTGTAGAAAGTGTTCTTAAATAGATGAATAGTCTAGATCTCGACGTCTTGTTTACCTTCCTTCATATATAAATTTTATGTACATATATACTCTGCCAATTGCTTTTGTGAATGATTTATTCTAAAAATGTTTAAACGATTAGAAATTTATATAAATATCACCGTCTGATTTATATAAGCACACCCTTCTTCTGCATTTTGATCATTTCAAAATGCAAGTGCACTATTCCACTGCAAAATCTCACACCATAAATCCCAAAAGTACATTTTGTATGAATTTATACACGTTTACGGAAATTCTTTGAATGGAATTTTATTTCAATAATAGAGGACTTCTATTTTGGTAAAGGTGTTTTTTGAATGTATAAAATTTTAAATTATACCTTCTTTTAAAGTTTATGCGTTTCATATGTCAAAATTAGAATAAAAACATGTTACATTTAAGATCGTTGATTTCCTGGGGTTGGGTCAAAACACAGAAAATGAACCAAATAATATAATACAAGTATTACTCATAAATGAAACTCACTCACTTTAAAGAATTTTCTTATTAATAACACCTAAACTCACAGATATTTTATAATATTTATACAGGATTGTTTTCAGTTTTCTTCTCATAATCATGCTATTTTTTCTTTGATTTCCAACAAACGTGGTTTATTTGGGTTTAATCATACTTTTATTTCTTTATAAATATTTTAAATGATCAGTTTATTTAAACTGTTGACTTGTACTTTGAAATAAATCCTGTTTATTTGTCTTTTATCTCTCTTAAACTTATGTGCATTATCAGGAAACTACAGCTGTTTGAAGGTTGATTTAATTTTCACAAGAGACCGTGCATTTTACTTTACCACGGTATTCATACCGGGAATAATCCTCGTGACTTCATCGTTTATAACGTTCTGGCTGGAATGGAACGCAGTGCCGGCCCGGTCCATGATAGGTAATATTGTCTATTTGCATGCGCTCGATGATGGGTCCAATAAATAATGAATTGGGGGGAGTGCAACGCCATCATCTATTCCCTGCCAAATACGCATGAGTTTTGCGCGATTTCGTTTTTGGGAGGGAAAGGTGGACAGCGACAGATAAATGGATCTTGGCAGGCATTTTAGTTCGTCGGAGCTGGAACAACTCGGATTTTAATTAATTTACTGCTCTCCAGAGACAAACACCAAAACGAAAACTCACTTAATCTAGCCAGTTGTTGTTGGACTTTGATATATTACAATAGGACACGAACACAAAGCCACAATATTAATTCAAAAAATACTCGCATTTTTAAAGTATTTTCCTTTACATCTCTGTTTAAGCATTAGAGACTAAACAATTTTACTTTATCTGTCATGGGATTTTGTAGATTAGGCCTTTCATGCTCAGTCCAGACCTGCACAAAATGCTCCTTTATTTATATTATTCCACGAAATGCCGGATTTTGTAAAATACAGCTTAACGTATTTTGTGCAACTTAGCCCATTTAAAATGGTTTTTAACGAAATATTTCTTATTAGTTGCACAAAATGACGTACCTTTGAAACAGATCATTTCAGTACTATTCTGAAGGGATGATATAATCTTTTTTTTACTAAACTATCCTATTTTTAATTCGCCTAGGAAATTAAAATATCTGCATGTGATGATAATTTTTTTTTCTTCAAAATTTGCTTGCTTCTTTTTCTATCACAACACAAAAATCTCTGTTTAAATGAAGATAAACATAAATTCAAAACACCTTATCCAATATATTGATCGAATCCCGGTATATAGGTAATTACAGTTGCCTGAAAGTTGATTTGATGTTTACCAGAGATCGTGCCTTTTATTTTACCACTGTTTTTATACCCGGCATTATCCTGGTCACGTCTTCGTTCATTACGTTCTGGCTGGAATGGAACGCGGTGCCGGCTCGTGTAATGATTGGTAAGTGCTTGTTTGACCTACTGTACCAAACACAACACCACCTACTTTCTCTCAAATCTAGTCTACCAGTATTCACTTTATGCTTTTAAAAACACCTCTCTGCCTTCACTTTGCGATTTTAATTATAAAATATTCGACTGTAATTGTTTTGTGCATGTATAGTACAACTGTTTAAATTGTTAGTAGAAGTACCTTACCCATTGCAATTAGATACATTTTTATGTTTCTTATTATGGGTTTAGTATTATAAACATGCTCTGGAGTGTTTTATAGAAGCATTTAAGAAATTCCTAAAATTCGATATAAACAAAAAATTCGATATATGGAGTATGAGCTAAAAATGAATATTGAGATTTCTGTAAACGAAATGCAAGACAAACCTACAAGAATTATTAAAAGTACATAAATTGAAATCACGTTAAAAAAAACTAAAACCTGCTCTGACTGCGGAAAATGAAAAAGGATTTGTGCAAATTCTGAATTTGACTGCAAAGCATAAATTACAAAAGGAATAGGACATCATGTGTTCAAACTGATACAACCAATTGACATTCAGATGCTTAAATAATAAGATGAAGATTTGATTGAAATTGTATTGCAGCAAATGTTACATTCACAGTTCACACCCCAAGTTATGAAGCGTATTCAACAAGCATAAGATTTTTCTTCATGAAAAATTTCCGCATTCTAATTAAGCAAGTTTCTAAGTCAAAATAATAAATAAAATTGTTTTATATTAAAATATTGGTTTAATATTTTGTCATCTAGGAACGTGTCCCTTTTCTCGGAATTCTCCGCCAAGAAGGAGCTTTTATTGAATTGAATTTGGCAAAAAGTGTCCCCGAAACACATACATATATACTTATGATAAAATTAAACATTTCATACTAATTGTTCACTCGGAATAAAACCAAAAATTTAATATTTTACTATACATATTACAAATGTTCTAATTAAATGAGATGCATGAAAGTAGCGCACCTTATGTAATCAATAGATCCTTACTAAGCAAACAAAAAAAAGCAAATGTATATCAAGTTTATCTAGAATTTTGCGACTTTTTCAATTATAATAAATTATTAAATAATTAATTGGTGATTGCTTTCAAAATTCAAATTCGCAAATATTGAGGTATACTTAGGATTATGTATCCCTTTATCATTTGACACCTCTTTATATTTATAATAGACATTACCCTCGCAAGCCAAATATTGATATTCCAAGCGCATTTTGTGTAAATTCCTAAACTCTGAACTGGAAGCTTTATGATGAGCATATCAAACATTATATATAACCTATATACAAAATATGTATATAATAAAGCGATGCACAAATAGTTCTTAGTTATTTCTTCCTTTCCTTATTACCGACTACAAAACATAAAAGAAAGTGGCAAATTAGGACTGCTTTCATTCACTTTTTGCATGCTTTAACACATTATTTTATGTGCTCATGACAATGCCATTATATAAGACACCCCTTACAAACTTAAAACTTTTTCAAATTTTGAGTGGGATAGAGAGTGACAGGACAGAAAACCAGCTCTAAAAATTGTGTTGTTCCATACTTCGACAAAGTCCGTCGAAAATTAACAACGTTCGATGTTACTTGTAAAGTCCATTTATCTATCTGTATCAACCACCACTTCTTTTTTATGTTCTTTAATGTTGATCGTATCCGACAAAGGGATATCAAATATTCAAAGGTTTTAATGTAGTAAATTTTAGGAATAAAAATATATGTTTTGAATACTAAATAATATTGATTCTTTGTCAAAATACTAGTTTGATTTTAATAAAACATATTCATATTCATATTTTAATAATAAAATATTTAACTAATTCAGTTGATTTTTTTTTTAAATTTAGGGTATTTATATGTTTTAGGGTGTTTTATGGGTTTTTGCTACTTAAAATTGCTTTTTCGGTACTAATAATTATTCTTTCCCTAGTACTTTAAATATTCAATCGATTGATGTACTACTACTAAATAATTCTTAAAACATTTCTCCAAATATTAAAATTAAAAGAATGTAACGAATTAATCAATAATTGGAATAAAGTCAAACAAATACTGAACTAGTTTAACTGGGATATTTTATTTTTTTCCAAAAAAGTGATTTATTTTAAATATTCGCTTAAAATTTAAAAACCGTGTATAAAACACTGACGGTAAGCATTACATAACACACGGATACACGCGTTACTCTTGTGATTAAAAAAATCATTAGAGTTTAAAAACGTTTAATCTTAAAAATTTACCTAGTTGTATTAATAACTATAAAGTATGGTAGATGTACTTAAACAATTATACAAAAACTTACTGTATTAAACCTACATATTCATTTTATGATGATATCCCTTTGAAGAATCGACCATTGCCACTTTTTTGCCGAAATGGTGGAAATAGGTATTTTGATGTCGAGAAACTAATTCCCAAACAAACTATATAAATATTTCGATTAGGTGTAACGACAATGTTGAATTTTTTCACGACGTCCAACGGTTTCCGGAGCACACTTCCAGTGGTGTCCAATTTGACGGCGATGAACGTGTGGGACGGCGTCTGCATGTGCTTCATCTATGCCTCCCTGCTGGAATTTGTCTGTGTGAATTACGTGGGTCGGAAGCGGCCCCTGCACAACGTTGTCTATCGTCCTGGCGAGAATCCAGTCACTCAGGTAAACGAAGCCAAATTTAGTGAGTTTACCTTATAAAATCCAATATCTAAAATATCAACACCATCCCTCCCTCCGAAAAAGATGTAAAACAAAAGGAAATAGTCCCCAAAATACACAACAAATTTATGCACATTAGAAAAAAAGAGAGAGAAAAATTCACCCTACATTTATTACAATCAACTTCTTAAGCCAAAAAGTGTTATCAAAAATGAATTTATTACTATTTTTATGCCAATTGTATTCGCTATTTATTTGTTCATTGCGCCATTTTTGTTGTTTATTAATTTTAAATGTATTTGAAAATTATATAGCTTAGTTTTTAATTGCAACTTTACTATTGGTTTGATGTCTTGCATTACACTCAATGACTTTTTGTTACAAATTCTGTTGTTGTCTTTTGGCAATTTCTATCATCAAATCAGTTTCAAATTTATGAAAGAAATCTGGGTAAACTTTCCCGCAAATATAGTGAAAATCCATTTCCTATTGAAATACCATCCCTACGACATTTGTCT
Organism: Clogmia albipunctata; assembly: GCA_001014945.1. Lineage (NCBI taxonomy): Eukaryota > Metazoa > Arthropoda > Insecta > Diptera > Psychodidae > Clogmia > Clogmia albipunctata. The sequence goes on along the minus strand of JXOV01007945.1, from coordinate 13,955 downwards.
TTCGTAGACAAATATAGACATCCAGGATATCGAACAATAAAGACAAGAATAATGTGGGGCTATTATAAAGGTAATTTTTGTCAAAAATCTCCTTCTGACGATCTCTCTTGCAAATTTACTGTGGAGCTTTCATCAACAAACAGTCCGTATTCTTGTCTAAATGTTTTGTGTATGTGTCTATTAGACGTTATTACTTTTCTTAATATTTATTTTTATACCAAAAGATTTATTTATGATGGACATCATATAACTAAGGGTTTTTCAATAGGTATTTTTTATATTTGAGAAAATCACTGTTAAAGAAAAAAAATTATATTATTTTCTTTGGAAAATCATTACATGTATTCACTAAGAACATTCTGTGATTAATTAATTCATTTCAACAAAACATAAATTTTTCACTTGAATGGAAAAGTACAACATTACATACCGTTACATATAGTAAACAAAGTTTAATCTTAAAAGGTCTCTTGATTTTCATATTGTAATTTTGTCTTTCATATACTTTAGATGTGCCCTCAAGAAAATAATATTAGATTTGAAAGTGGTCCACCCTTTAATTTGAATTTTTACAAAACTTTAATTTCAAATCAATGATACGTTATGTTTTGTTAGCTTCGTGTCTAAATAAACCTAGAATTCCATTATTTCTTTTCTTACGTTTTGAAGATATAAAAAAACAATTTTCCAGTTAACATTATTAAAAATATACTTGGATTTTTTCTTATTTATCAATTTAATGAAAAATCATATTGAAAAACCCTAATTACCGAAGCCAAACTCGTTTATCTGTGTTAACTTACCTTAATGTAATTATTTTAGTCAATAAAGTACACCGGAACTCTGAAAAATGTTAATTTTCATCAACACAAAGGCCCATGAAATCATAAAAGCTTTCTATTAATTAAATTCAGGTCGCTGACACTTGGCTAATGCCAGTAATTTAAATTGAAAATTGCAAATGAAGGGCAAATTTACATTTTGCTTAAAAGGGTTCTGTCAATATCAATTCTCTATACTTGTAAAATTTTCTTGACCCACGTCAATATTTATTCATATTGATGTTAATTGAAATAAATAATCTAATCAAATTTAAAATATATTCATTTGTTGTAGTAAAGTTATAAATATAATATTTTAATTCAAATTACAATTTATTAAAGGTACGTATATTTATTTAATGGCCTGTAGTTGCGTTGTAATTGATTTTTTTTTTTTAAATAAAACAATTTTTAAATGACTAGTACTGTTATTTTAATTTAAATTATTACATTAATTAGATAAAATTAAAAAAAAGATGAGAAAACATAAAATACTTTAGCAGGGGTTCTCAATCTGTGCGCCGTGGAAAATATATAGGGGTGCCGCGAGTCCTTTCGCCGCCCATCTCATGATTTTCGTGATTGTTTTCAACAAAACATAAAGCGTATTTTTCAGCTTGCCGAAGTACCGAACCTGGCGTATTACAGTAATTTACAATAGCTTTTACATACGAGTAAAAATGTCTTATTTAGTGTGTTCGAACCCGATCTATTTTACTGAACCAGATTTTTTGCTAATTCTACCATATTCCTGCGACATATTTGTATAACGTTATAATTTGAATCTATCTTTAGACTCACATTTTAAAACCGGTTGTCTCATAAGAGCTAATTGGTTATCTTCACGGAACACCAATTGAAACTCACTGAATGATTTTTGAAGTGCTTTGGAACTGATGATGTCGAAAAATAGCGTGGATCCAACATCCTTTCTATGAACAAACTCTATCAGAATTCAGTTCTGATCACAAGATTTAGAGAATCTAATTGAACGCTTTTGCGTCTGAGGTTTCTAAATAAGACTTATTCATTCCGATTTGATCAAATTTTAATTATCAACTAAAAAAATAATAGGCAAATCCAGCTTCAAAAGCCTTACAAATTTCTATACCTTTTAACATCCTATTTATATAAAGCTAGATTTTCAGCTGTTGCGGTAATTAAGAGCAAATATCGCTCGAAAATCAATTGGCTCAAAAACAATCATGATTAATTATTGGTTTCTCTAGTTGCCTGCTGTTTAAAATCTTTTATAACAGAGAAACTCAAATTCATATAGTACATTTATTACTGTCTGTGGCTAGCTACCTAACTTAACTAATTTTTTATAGGTAAATATTTTTTCGGCAGTATCTGTATCATATTGGGACGCCATTCAAAAAGTTTGGATACCCCTGTTCTATAGTATTAATTATGGTTTAAAAAGTATTAAAGAAAACTATGATTTTAGGAAAAATCTTCCACGGTTTCACGATTTACAGCAGAATATCTTATGCAACATGATAAAAGAAATATAATTTATTCAATATGTATTGAAATTCAAATTACACATTTAAAGTCAATTATTGCTATATGAAACTTTATTCTTTTATATTAATATACGCTCAATCAATCAAAATTTTAATTAATTTCATTAGAGAATTAAAACCCACAGTTTTTGTATAATAAAATTAAATTCATTTATTTTGCTGGCCTACAACTAAAAAATGTTGAAACCAGATTTTTGCATGTCAATTGCATGGTTTCAATTTTAAAATTGGAATTAATTCTGTAAAGATAATTTTTATTATTAAAATTTTCAATTTCGTTTGCTTCTTTTTATTTTATATTTCCGTGAGTGTTTGTGTATTCCCATTTCCACAAAATCCTTATAGCAATTGAGAGATTTAAGTCAACAACAGAGTAAGTCCATTAGAGATGATCAATTTTGAGTAAATGAAAGTGAAAAAAATAATATGTTAGTTTGATTCATTTCCTAATTCACCTATGAACTTGTTATTTTAATTTACTTAAAATTGAGACCCAATTTGAGTACTAATCTTATACGAAAAATGGACTTTTTCTGTTCTTTTATATGACTCAATTAAATCTACAGTTAAACAACAACAGTTGAGAAAAGGACTTGAAATATTGAACACATTGTTGGCACATATATTTTTGCATTAGCATCTCTAGTCTCGTATTATTTCTATTAAAAATATTATGATTATTGTCCTCAAAGTGTGTTTAGTTTCAAACCGATATGTGTTACTATCATTTTCCAGCGACTTCCAGCTGTTCTTAGCAGGATTGGGATAATTCTCGCTAGTCCCTTGGTAAGCTACAAATTAATCACCATTAATTTAATCGAAAACCACTTTTGTTCTTGTTACATTTCCATACTTGTTTTCTCTTGATTTTTTTATCTCTTTTGTGGCCAACAAAATATGTTTTGTCGTGTCTTTTGAGTCCCAAATAATTTCCGTCCGAAACTTGAACCATAAATCCACAGTGATTGTACTAACAGATGCATGTGCTTCTATGTTGAGAGACAAGTTGGCAGTAGTTGATAATGCTTTCGATAAACGGTTTTCTTTTTGTTTCCATTTTTAATATATTTAAAGCTTTTTGTATGATGGCTATTAAATGTTGTTACTTTATAAGACTATTTTTTCTTTAAGTTTTACCCCAATAAAAACACTTTTTGCTGCTTTAAATTTGTTGGACTTATAATCAGAATTCATTTAATTATCAAAAATCATGGCTATGATACAACACCACATGGTGAGCTTTTAGTAACCTCTATCAACCCAGGCCTTAATTGTAATACCACCACCTTGTAGCCAAAAGACAACTATTCTCACTAATAACTAGAATGCAAAGCGAACAAATTGTAAGGGGTGATTGAGTTGTGGCGCTTAATAATACAAAAAAAAATCGAAGCAACTTTTGATGATGATTCAGTGTCCATTAATTATAAATTCAGGAGGTAATTGACTCGGAATTTATGGCTGCCATTTCCGCTGATAAGCCCCCGACCACCACGCCAAGCACTCCAGTGACGCCCACATCAGACCAGCCAGCGTCCAGCGAGTCGAAAGGGACCCCTTCCAGAGCCCGGGATGGCTTTTTTGATGACATGGAAATGGGCCGTTTGAACAGGGCGAAAAAACCGGGCAGCAATAAAGCTGATAGCGATGAAGACGAGGAGGTGGCAGATGAAAAGTGTCCCATTAAACCGCCACGAAGAAAATTCAGTAGCTCCGTCCCATATGAAACGACCATAAATGGGGAAAGCAGCGATGTAGACAGCTCTGTGAGTTTGTTTCAAAACCAAAAACAACAACCACTACCACTCTACTAACTGACTTTTAAATGGCGCGCGGATACGTTAGTACCAATTCAGAGACAGAAGTGAATAACATTGAGAGAGGAGTAGGGGTGGCCAAACTTAGGTGCCACACACTAAATCACTAACCTTGTCTGTATAATCCATACCGGTAATAAATAGATTAATTGCGTGGCTTCAGGTGGGCGTCTTTCCAAAATTTTGCTGTGCTCTCCTTTGGCAATGTGCAATTGAAACTTTAGCATATATAACTTGTAGATAATAAACTACCCCAAGTATTTAATATACCTTCTTGTAAAGGTATCTTTTTTTATTTTTTTCCATGATCCATTCACATTAAAGTAAATTTTTAGTTTTTGCCCACATTATTTCGCCAGTCATTAATTTTGTCTGTTCACCCCCTTAGTAAGACCCCGAATTTATCACCACAACCGTTTTGAAATAACATTTAGCGATACAACCTCCGGAACAACCCTTTAACGATAATCTCTTATTTGTCACCATTAACTTTTATAAATAAAAATCAAATTTAATTTTACCAATCTTTTTTTAAAGTAACACTTTAAATTAACTTCTTTTTTTGTCTTTTTATCTGTTACTTCAAATTTTACTACGGACGACGATCCTTTTCTGCAAATTTTAGCCGGTAAGTAAATTATATAATTATGTCAATTTTCGTCTCAAATTGCAATAATTTCCTAAGTTGCTTGAGTAAGAATTGTGGTTAAGATGATTCGTTATAGGGTTTGCCAATGACATTTCATTTTGATTGTAAAAAACAAGTATTTTTCAAAACAAAACTATGAATATTTATTTCAAAAGGAAGGTATGTTATATAACCCCAGGATAAAGCTTGCACGACCTTATTCTTTATTTTCAAACTTTTGACAATTTCTCTAATTTTGAATATGTCTTAAATGTATTGTTGAGTAAGGTTATAAGCCATTTTTTTATGTTGTTATCAAGTCAGGTCAAAAGTGATAAATCACAGAATTCTAGATATGGCAAAATGCAATCACCCAAAAATGATAAAAATTGAAGAATTTTAATTGCAAAATTTGTATAAAAATATAACTATTTCAATGCTTTGTTAAAACGATTATTGTTTTGATTATTGACTAATATTTCTCTATAAATTAAAAAATAGGTACAACTAAAGAATCCTATTAATAAATGATTGATTTTAATCAATAACGAAATGGAATATTTTATTGGAAAATCCTATTTAATAGATTCAAAAAAATATAAAGATGTGCTTTACATACAATTTGAAATATTAATTATGTTTTTTAAAGTAAACAATTATTTCCCAATATTTTTGTAATAAATGGATTGAAGTAAAAAATGATAAAAAAAATAGAATTCACGAAAAGATATTACAATTCCATGTGCTAGGAACAATGCTTTATTGACTTGGCAATTATTGCAAATTGGATTACACAGATAATAAGGCATAGAGCACTGTTCCAATTATATTTTCCGTGACTGAATTACGTCAATATTCGGTTGCCAATTTTTGTGTCATTAATGAGATTATTTTTTGCTGGCTGACACAGGGCGAGAAGAAGCGAGAGTCTGGTGGACCAAATGAGATTGTCGCCTGCACTAGCTGTGGCGGGGGGAACAGTCCCTGCACCCATTCGGCGAACAATGGATGTGCTGCTGAGGTAATTACTGGGGCCGAATAAATATTTAGTCATTGGGGCCATTTCTAAAGAAAGCGCCTCCAAATTGGATAGAATTCGATTATTTCGGGCTCAACTAAACAATCAATTCATTTCGCTTTTGTCATTTTGTCAGATTTTTCTACTGAATTTTCTGTTTGTCTTTTGTGTATCTTTCAGCCTTGCTTTGTGCAAGTTCGAAAAAAGGAGCCTCCGCATCCGATACGTGTGGCCAAGACAATCGATGTCATAGCCCGAATTACGTTCCCGACTGCCTACGCCATTTTCCTCATATTCTTCTTCATCCACTACAAGGGCTTCTCCTAGAAATGGCTTTCACAAACCGACCCCCACCACCTCATCATCCATAGACTGCAAAAGCCACAACGACGATCGATTCTAGACCACAGAACAGCCGTTTTAAAATTAGCCACGATTTTAATGTATGTTTAAAAATTCGCGACAAGTTTATATATACATTTTTTAATTAGAGAATACCAAACGTGGTCTTGGACTTTTTTACACAGAAATTACGTTCAGTCTGCTGTCTCTCTAGAACGACCAGAACAACAGAAAAACTTTCAACACTCTTTATATATTGACATACAACCTGTCTCTTTCTCTTTTTTCGCACTCTGCCTGCCTTCGCGCGCCATCCAAAGAAAAAGGCTGGGAAGCAGCAAATGTTGAATGCGTGCGTGCTGCGTGATACTGAAACATGGATATTGTAGTATCTACACACAAACTAATCATAAGTAAAAGCACATGCGTATATACAAGTACAGTGGGTATATGGTATGACTATGAACCTAATAAAAGCGTGCGAATTGAAATCAACAACAAAACATACCATTAACACCATTAAAAATTGCCTGACGCTTTTACGGGAAAGCTTCCCTCTAAAAGAGGGTGAACGAGAACAAACGGGGAATGCCTACATTTCGGGCGAGAGTCTGCACATATAATAATATAGACATTACAGAATAAAATGTACGAGTACAAGAGGCAACTTAAGAAATACAGAAAAAAAATCGACTACGACTTTTTATAACAAGGAAATAAATTAGTTATTGAAGGACTTTAATATAACATCTTGAATTATTTATAATTTAATAATCATCGTCGATATGGGCAAAGTGCGGCTTTATCTGTTAAATTTCGGTTTATTCTACTCGATTATTAACAAAATCTGCGTGTGAGGGAATCAATAAGAGGCTGCCTCAGAAAAAAATCGTGTATTGTTATTTTAGGGCTTAGATGGCCTTGTAAAAACTTGTACAAAATATTTGGGACAGCTTATGACAAGATAAAATTGCAAAAAAATACTCATTATGCATCACCTTACCACGAATTAAATTTAAAAGAACTTGGCTAAATTAAGCAATATCAATTTTCTAGTTACGGTTTAACTTTTAAGTAGATAAAAATAACTACACTTGTCGAGATTTGGGACTCAAGTATTTCAAGGTCCTTTCAATTGGTACACGATACATAGTTTACTAGTAATAGAAAAAATATCGAATAGTGTAAATTATCAATGAAGAAAAGGTTCCCCAAAAACACCAACACAAAATTTAAAAATATCCATAAATTCAAATTATTAAAAGTAAAAAAGAAAATCATTTTCCAATTTACTCTTAGATTTTAAATAGGTAAAGAACACTGTTCATAATATGTACATAATTGTTAATAATTTAAAATATAATATATCATATATGAGTGGCGAAAAATTGCAATCGCTTGATAGATTTATTTAATTTAATAACATCCTACTAAATATTATAATTAAGACTTTTACACATTAAAACCGAATTTGGACCAAAGATTCTTTAAATTTTTCTATGACTTCTTTCATTCATGTTTATAGGTTTTACAGGAAAAGTTATGTAAAACTCCTACATATAATTTTTTTCATTGTCCGAATCTATACAAATACATAACTTGACACATAATTCTTACACACCATTTTAAGTCCTAATAAAACTACTAAAGATGCAGTTCACTTTTGAATATAAGTGACGCTTTTGAATGGAAAATTGTGATTTTTGTGCCCATTTTCATTGACATATCATGATAAATATACACTACCACACGTACTTTTAACTATAAACTAATGTAAAAGACCGTCTGCTCTAAGCACACAAATTTTAATCTTCATACATAATTTTTGCTTAAACGCAATTGCACGAAATATAAGAACTCTTTTGAAGAAAAAAAAACTTTGTTTTAGGATTACAGTTTTAATACATTAAGAAACAATTTATTAAAAGCAGCACACAGTTTCTTTCAAATGATTTTAAAGTTTTGAAAAAGAGTTTTGTGTTGTTTAAATTAACTGAAAAAAACATAGAATTCAGAGGATGTATAGATTTGTTCTTAATAAAACTAAGTAATTGTTGCAACTAAAAACTAAAAAAATGCCTTATACTTTGCTAAATTTGCATTCAAATAATATAAATGTCTTTACACAGAATAAGTAGAGCCTCAATTACACACACGGGTCAAACAAAATAGAGAAGATTAGCTGTATCTTTTTAAATTTCCCATTTCCTAATGCCAAACATCGAGTGATTATTCAAATGTTGCTAAATTTGAGTTAATAAATATTAAACATTATTTACAAGCAATTATATTGTCTTTAACTGTTATGAAACAATTCAACATAAAATGTTCATGTACCACTTAAAAAAACGGTGACGAGTACCAAATTTATATAATGAATATAGTTATATAAATAAATTTGAACTATACAGCTCAGCTAATATTGTGATTAATGACGGAAAAGTTTATAAAAAAAATACATTATGTTTATATTAAATTAATTAAACAAAATATTCTTCTATTTAATGAAAAAAAAATGTTTGTATAAAAATAGGCGTTGAAAATAACGGTTTGTTATTCGTATATTCATAATATAAAAAATTTGCACAGACTTAAATATAGTTCTAGTTCTATAAAACCACAACACAATACAACAAATAATGGGTCCGCATTTGTAATTGATTTTATTCCTATGTTGAAGTTATTTATTCAATTTTATAAAACACATACGTAAATATATATAAAACACAACCTTTATTACTTAATTAATTAATTATTACAGGTTAGTAATTGAATACTGCAAAAATTGCCAAAGAACTTTTATTATCAACTGTATTGTTTGATTTACATTTTACGATAATTACAATTTTACGTTTACATAATTAAATATGTTGAAAAATGTTCGAATAATATGGGTATAATTAAGACTTGATCCGAGAACCACGCTTTGAGTATAAATATACATAAAGTACGTAATGTAATATGGTCTCCAATTATATCTATCAATACATTAACACAATTGTAGGGCAAATAAATAGAGAATGACACTTATTTCGAATTGTGAAGAAAACGAAGTACCAGCTTAAATAATTAATACCCTAAACTGAACTAAAAGTGCACACATAAAAACTAGGTAAAATATAAAAAAAGGCAATTCCAATGATTTAAACTAAATACAGTCGACTATCGATAATTCAAACTTACGATAATTCGTATCTCGCAATAATTCAAAGTTATCACGAGTTCCCAACAAAAACTTTTGATATTTTGAATTAAATCAAAATGGTCACAGTAATTTGAACAAAAAACATTGCTTTAAAATAAAACCTCGCGGCAATTCGAACTCATCAGCATCCAACGCTCGACAATTGAACCTTTAGATAATTTGAACTCTTGATAATTTGAAATATTTTTAGAGTCCCTCGAGTTTCTATCGAGAGGCGACTGTATCTCCAATTTCTGTTTTGTATATAATTTAAAATCTATTGGATTTTTATAATAATTTGGAAGGTAAAAAACCAAAAATTTAAGCCGAACTTTATGGATAACCAAAATCGAAAAGTCAATAATTCAAATTAGTCATCAGAAGTGGTAGTGTTACATCAGACCAAACAAAATCTAATCAAAAGATGGGAGCCGAATTAATGGTGTTTGTTATGCTTAATGACGTTAAAACTAATTAAATAACTGATACACAATATTTGACAATAGCATCGCTGCTACTAAAAGACTGTAAAGTTGAAATTGAATTGTTCCAAATTAAACCTTTTCATTTCTTTTAACCAATTATTAGGGAATAAATCCTTTCGTTTAAATCTGCTGTGAGAAATATAAAAATTAAAATATTAAAAAGCGCATAAATTAAAGAATAATCTAAATAAAGTTTAATGTTGTTGATAAGAACTTAATGATATAATTTTTTCTAATACTCTATTTATTGTATTTTATCAAAACTATTCTTAATCACACCCAAACACAAATTACACACACAAAACAGCAGTTAGGAATATGATGTGCAGCAAACGAATAAATTTTTACTAATTATTGATAATTATAAGGATTGTATATTATTAAAAATATATTAAAATTCCTTCTTAACATTAATAATAGGCGCAGGAATGGCATCTCTAAGTCAAGATGAGAGACACAAACTTAAGAAACTGAACTATTAAAGCCTCCGCGAAAAAAAACAAGTTTATAAAGCGACATTTTGGGTTTGTGAATTTTATAAATATTTTAATTACTCTGATATCTTACCAATTCTTTGCCTGTAAATATAATATAAAATTATTAAAAATAAAACAATTTAATTAATGATTGTGTTTTAATTATTATATAATATTTAAACGTCAAATTAGTATACAAAAGAAGTGGATCACAGATAATTTATAAAATAAAATTACAGCACACTTAAGTCTGTCCTGGTCGTTGTTCCAGATGTGTTACTCTCTTTATATTTATCCTCAATTTGCTGTAGAGTTCTATTTTTTGTTTCTGGTAGGCAAAAGTAGAGGAAGAAACAGCCCAAAAAGGCGACAGACCCATATATTAAAAAGGCCCCCTCCGGTCCAATTGTGCTGAAGAAACTCGGTCCAGTTTTGACGACGACGAAGAACACGAGGAAATTGAATGCAGATGCGATGCCAGAGCCTAGACCGCGAATTGAGAGCGGAAACAGCTCTCCAGTCATACACCACGGAAGAGGAACCACTCCCACGCTGATGAAGCATATGTACCCGACCAGAAACACGATTGGCAGCCAGCTGATCTTGTTCCCACTGTTGTTGGTGATGTAGAGGTACATGGAGAGACCGAAGAGAGAGAGGGCTGTTCCGATGGCACTGAAAATCGCCAAGGGTCTTCTTCCGACTTGTCTCAATAGGACGCAGGCCACCACAGACATCACTAGTCTCACCACATCGATCAGAATAGTCGCCAAATACTCGTCCAATCCCTCCTTCCCCAAAGTGTCCTTCATTATGGACACTGAATAGAAGGCCACAGCATTAACTCCAGAGAACTGCATTATGCAAAAGAATGCCAGAATAACTCCCATTGGTTTTAAGAAGGTGGGCTTTTGGACTTCTTCACTGACATTCTTCCACGTGTAATAGCCAGGCACTGATTTGTCCTTGGATCTGGAATGCTTATCAATCAAGTCTTTCAACTCATCCATAGCCTCTTTGTCGCTGCCTCGCAGCCAAGTGAAAGCTTCTTTCGCCTTTTCCGTCTCCCCTTTTGACATCAGCCATGACGGGCTCTCCGGAGCAAATGCGATTATTATGAAGCAAAAGAGTGGAAATGATGAGCAGATGACGGCTGTCTGCTGCCAGTGAAGAAAAGTGCCCAAAACGTGAACAATTAGAATTCCAATGGCAATGGCGAAGGAGATCCCGGCCAGTAAAAAGCCCCGATATTTTGGCTCGCTCGTCTCTCCAATATAAACGGAGCAAACGGGTCCCGACAGCCCGACACAAAAACCGGTTATAAACCGGCCAATCAAGAGGAAAGTCAGGCTGTCGGCCACCGAAATCAAAATCCAGCCGATTATGAAGGGGACGCTCAGGATCAGGTGCGCCAACTTTCTGCCAAATTTCTCCATTAAAATTCCACCCGCAATACACCCAATTGCCATTGGAAGTGGAGCCATAGACGCAATCCATGTCGACTCCTCGGCCGTAATCAGGATTTCGGTCCCGTTCCGCTCCAGTTGGGGTAGTAATACTGCCGAATAGCCATTCGTTCCCCCCGCCGCTACTGTCCCCAATATCGCTCCCAAGGCAACCAAACTCTAAAACGACCAAATCCAGAGTAATTTCAATAACAGTGCATACATACATACGAGTAGTTATTTTCTTCCGTATAGGAGAGTTTAAAGTAGAATTCAAAATGATTTTTTTTATAATTTAGAATTTTGAATTTTTTTATCTCAATATATTGAACATTTTATTTTTATGTATTTTTTTTGTGTGTTGTGTTCCTAATACATATTACGGTATTTTGTCAAATATAATAGTTTTTAGGGACCTAAGTCGATAAGATGAAGGTCCTTTGACGTCACGAGCGTAACGATTATATTATTGAATGTTTGTTGTTATCGAATTTTATATTTTAATAACGTTATATACTTTTGTACAATTCTGTATCGAAAAGTAACCGGTTTTTAACGCAAATTGGTTCTGTAACGGTTTTTTAAACTTTACAGCACGCGTGCGGCAATATTTCAAAAATCTCACGTATATTAGCTACCAATTTAATCAAATTAAATATTGTTGTCATAATCAAATTTATTATTTAAATATTTTAATAAAATTCGTTGTGAGTTGTTGTTGCACTATTTGAAAAAATACTCGCTGTGAACGGTTTTATTATAAATTATCGATTAACTGGTATTTTTTTCAGAACTACACAAAATAGCATTCAATAAATATGTGAAATAGGTTATTACAGCACTAATTTACATAATTTACTCGCTGCGCTCGTCAAAATACATGGTAAATTCGTACTGTAATAACCTCTATTTTACTACTTGTATCGAAATATACTATTTATTTAGTCATCTTTTAATTTATTAAAGATTCGATAAAAATCTTGAATTTTAACCACGAAATTATGAACTCGTTTTTGGTAAAATATTTGTCTCACTAGAATGTTTTGTAATAAAAAGATAGTTCGCAAATACTTCCAAAATAAACTATTGATTGAATATAATTAAGTTAATCTAAAATTACAATGAAAATTGTGTAAATGCGAAAATATTTAAATTTTCTTTAGTTTTGAACTTAAAAAACAAACAAAAAATTCAAATGGAACATAGTAAAGCCATTCAAAAGTAAGTACAGTATCATCTATATAATATGAGTAGATTGGACTTTAAAAAGTGTTAATTTTCATTTCTTTCTTGCTCAGAGAATGATCTAAATATTAATCATCAAATATGTAAATATTAGTCTATTTTCTATAAACCTAATAACCTCCACTTGGATATTATGAAAAATTGATAAATATAGAACAACGAAATAGTTATTTTCAACATTGTATTGAAATTGCTTAGTTNTTTTACTTTGAAAATGAGTGATTCTTCTTCCAAAAAGAGTGTTGAAATGAATATTACAGCACTCAGTGGTGCAAAGTGACGTATTTCGTGGTTACTTTGACGATTGAAATGTTAATATTACACCTTCGAATAATGTAAACAATATTATCACATTCTTGCATTATAAACTCATGCATTTCACACTCGTCAATTTCTATTAATAAAGTGATCAAAATCAACTTTACCCAGAGAAAAATGTAATGATTAATTATTAAACATCAATAACCCCTACTTCTAAATATGTATTCAAAATTATCGGAAACCATTCTGTTATGTTTTAAAAATGTTAAATTCAGCCATGAAAAAAGTGACGTTTTATTGAGAAAAATTTTCATTGAATTTATTCACAACTTTAACGCAATCTGTATTTTAAAAGCCTTTTCGTGTATTAATTTTAAAAAAAACTTTATAAATTCCTTCAAAATAATAAAACTACACTTAATTACCTGTCACATAGTATTTAAAATATATTAATCTTATATATCAGATAATTATTTTATACTTTTATACATCTTTTTGATTATCGATTAGTTTTAAGAGTATGTTAAATGAAAATGTTTTTAAATAGATAAAANAAAAAAAACTTTATAAATTCCTTCAAAATAATAAAACTACACTTAATTACCTGTCACATAGTATTTAAAATATATTAATCTTATATATCAGATAATTATTTTATACTTTTATACATCTTTTTGATTATCGATTAGTTTTAAGAGTATGTT
>JXOV01007940.1:30094-40405 GCA_001014945.1 Clogmia albipunctata | reverse complement strand
ATGAAATTGATAAACGGATTCTCGCAACAAATAGGATATATTTCTCGCTTCAAAATATATTGAAATCAAAGGATATTATCTTGAATGACACACATACACGTACAAAAGTGTGTGTTTCATTTAAAATATAAAAATAAATATTATGTTACCAAAATTTACATAAAATAACCTAATACACCCGTCATCTAATTCCATTCTGCTGAATTTAAACTACTAAAGTAATAAAACTAGCAGAAGGGACACTAATCCGGATTAAGTTACCTTCTCACCTCTGAATTTCAGAATAAATTTACATATTTTCATTTTGGTACAATAATCTCAATATTGACCACTGACACAAGAACTGAACAATAAAATTCGCATTGTTAAAATTGCTTGGTTATCATTTAAAAGAGGCTTACCCCGAAACCGCCTAATTTCGCCTAAAAGCACATTTTCAACAGTTCTTTGATACAGACTAATCCGTTATAAATCCGCCAGCACCAGAGCAGGGATTTTGAAACATTTACAACTCTGATTCTATTTTTAAAAAAGCCCGTAAAAGGGTCTGTTTACGCTTTTCGCTTTTCACGTTCAATTTGCGTCCTTCTTTAAACGAAATGTATGCTTTTTACATAGGCATTGCCATAGGTATACACTTTTTTGGGGGGATGGTTAAAATTGAATCGGCCAGCTTATTTTTGGTAAATATATTTTGACGGCAAAATTCGAATTCGATTTCCAGAAAGAAGAATCCAGAACGCAATTTATTCGCAAATCTGATATGATACACAACTCAAATAATTGCCATCTTACCATAATAAACAGGTTCATTGAAGATTAGTTGGAAAACAAGTTTTCTGCACAAGTTCCTAGTATATTTTATCGATTATTTTGAAATTAATTCACAGAAGCCTTTTGAATAGAAATGGATTTATATTATTGCAGAATAACTAGAAAACTCGGAAGAAGTTGGTTTTCAATGCAAATCTTATCAATTCTTTATTGGTTTTGGAGAAAATAACAAGAAAGCGAGGTGTATGATTTCTTAAACTGAACTGATTTTATTATAAACTCTTGGAACTAAATTGCTGGAGTTTAACGAGTGTGCATTTCGGTCAGCGTCTCCCGGTTTCTCGACTAGGGGATGAAAATCACCATGCATGAATGAACTCTTCAGTTCAGTTTAAGATTTACTATTTTATTGGTATGTTATTTATTTATTATTTTATTGTTTATAACCAAAGGATTATTTCAAGGTTTCACAATAATATATATACTAAATGGGGAGCTCAACATGGTGATCATTTCGCTCCAATCGAGGGTCAGGGGAGACTCTAAAAGAAAATGCCCATTCGACTAACTCCAGTAGCATCTTTTGTGGACAAAATTATAGCTATCTTTTCATATTCTGTGTGCTGGTCGGAGAGTAACGACAGAAACCGGAGGCGACCTCTGGTGAGGTAAATGATAGGTAAATGAATCTGTACTGGAGCTTGAAGGTTGCAAAGTTGGAAGAATCTCGACGGAAGAAATCTCTGTACTCTGCCTTTCCAACAGAAGGTTTGCGTATTGGTATATTTGTTTTATTTTATTTGGAATTAGTTTTTAAATAAAACCCATAAGAAATAATATACTTGTTTGTACTTTCGTATCGTAACATTTCACTTTATCGCACTGGGTGAATATTTTGAATATTTATTTCACTAAGATAAAAAAAAATCTTCCAATAAATTGGTTTCAAAGTCAAAATTCCGATATTTGTCTCTGAATTCCTTCTTCAAACACATTCATATTCAAAAGCTTTAACACTCTTTACAAAGGAATTTGGCCAGAAATCATAGTTTATTTGTCTTCATTTTGTTCCAATTCTCATTCGTTCCACGGTTATATATACAATAAGACTTATTGTATTAAATTTTTTATACATATTCAACGTAATAATAGTATAAGTATATATTTTAATTTAAGAATCACAAAAATATATTATATTTGTAAAATAACAATTATTAAATTTATTTAATATAGGGGAAATATGTATTGGATTTTGACTATTTTTAGCTCGCATCTGACTGAGCAATTTTGTAACCCAAATGGCTTTGGCTATCTTGGCAAAATTTGAACGCATTCAGTCCATGCGTCTTAGTGCCAGAGCCCTCAGAATTTTTTCCAGCGAAATAAGTTTTTATTTACATTTTGTTCAATTGAACATACTGGAAGAGTTTCGCTAATTTACATATTATCCTGGTGCTTATTTTATCTATTAATTATTCATCTTTGCCTTAAAATAAGATTTTCTAGAAATAGAGTCCTATTTATATTTTTTTTCTTTCAAACCGACATGTGGACAAAATGACATACCTCTCATTTCGTCAATTAGTGGTATTAATCTAATTGAACCGAACATATTTTGTACAAAGATAGCCAAAATGCCCAGAAATTATAAGAACTCAACCCATCTTCAGTCCTGGAGGCAAGACAATATCAAAGTCGAAATTTTCCTAATACTTTTCATTATAATGAAGAGAAATGTTTACGTTAATACTCTAAAGACCTTTTTTCGAGATCTAGACCCGGAAGAGGATGGTAAATTGATGGCATTGGGTAAACAGTTCTTGAATATACGTTCCCAGATGAACACAGGGTGTTTGGTTTGCGAAATTATGCCAATAATTACATCGAATTTAGAGGTATGCCATTTTGTCCGATTTTCGCCGACTTGTGTTTAAGGGCTGTTTAATTTTGTTTCTGCTCATTTTTTGCAACATTTGGTTTAATAAATAGATAACCGAACATGATTACTGTGTAATATGGCGTTGTTGTGTGCTACCCATAAAGAATTATGACACAAAAACAAAACACCATGCCATTTTGTACATTCTGCCCCTAGTATTAAAATATCTATAAAAGTAGAATCCGGTTATATTGACATTGAAGGGAAGTGAAAAATACGCCATACTTTTCACAGATCACCAACAAAACTATTTGATCTTTAACTATCAGTTACTGTCTGTTAAACCAAGTTTGATTAAATGGAAAATAATGAGAATGAATGCTCCCTTCCTGTTGTGGTCAGTCACAATATCCGGATATAATTTCTTCAAAATCCTTCATATTATTACATACGTCGTTATAAGTGTGCCATTATCTCCGTATATTTTGTTATGACTTTGATATGTAAACCAATCTTCACTTTTGAAGAAATAAATTATTTTTTTACCATGAAAATATTTTAAAGGTGCTTAGGTAAAACATTAATAAGAAATTAGATGAATTTTAGTCAACTTAACAAGATTTTGTTAAATTATTTCCTTACAGGATCTCATACTGACATTAAGATACAAAGTGCGCAGTGCGTTGCGAAATACTTTGTATGCAAATTATTTCGCGAAATAATGCGTAATTCAATTTCGTAATAATTTCCTGTTTACTGAAATTCAAATTGAAAATTTAATAATTTCACTGCCACTCAATGGCGACAATTTTGTGAAAAAATACTCCCAACAGTCCATATTAAAAATAATTGTTTATTCATGCATTAACGCTTTTGTCTGAAAGCTCTTGAACAGTTTTTGACGAGGCTTGACATGGTTTTCATTTAAAAATCATTGCTAATCTCAATCAATTAAAATCGAATTAAGAAATTATTAATTTATTTCATTTAAATAGAATATACAAAGCAATTATTAATATGAGAATGTATTTTTAATTGAATTATTTTTAAATTAAATTCTTGCTTTCCATCAATTATTTCAAAATTAACATAAAATAAAGCTTAAATTTTACGAGCATCTAAATGATAATTAATTGCTGCTTAATGCATGTTTATTACTTCATGGATTATTATAAGTCTCGTAAAATAGTTAATTGTTAATTGGTATAAATTAATATGGAAGCCTTTTCAAGCCTAAAATAGAACCACTTTCTATACCTTACATAAAATTTAATTAATTGGAAAACAAACAAATTCAATCAGAAAACCAAGGCAACAGTAACAAATTATTAAAATTAATTACTACCGAAATAGAATTCGAAGAAGAATCAAATTTTACTTTTTTCATAAATTGACAATTTGTAATAATTTTTTTTTCATTAATAGAAATTATGAATTTATTTAACTTAATAACGAGTTTTTGTGATATTTTTAATAGAACCGCGATTGTAGAAAATATTGCCAACTTGTTTAAAGCCCTTCCAAATGTCCGAGCCGAAGTCGAGCCAATCGCAATATAATGTAAATTATATGTTTAGGAAACAGATTGTATAACCTACGAAACGCTTGAATTTAAATTCACTAATTACAATTACATTTTCTATTTCTATTTCAATTGTAAATTTCATTTTAGGCAATATTTAATAAAGGCGAAAAAACATAAATTAACTGCATTTTAGTATTCAGGCTCAACTGCCAAATGCAAAGTATGCCAACACCTTAAACTTTACCGGTCGCTCTAATAAAATTTGCCGACATTTATGAAAACAATAATTACATAAGACCCCTAATTGCACTAAATTTGGCATTAAAAAAATTAATACTAAATAAAATAATAATAATTCAAAAATCTCCGCACAAAATGTATGCTTTTCAACAAATAGTGATGCGCTGTCGAACAATAAAGCCAAATTTTGCGAAAAAAAAACTAATTTTGAAAAAGAATATGGTCTTATTAACATTAATACATGCTTAATTACTGCTAGATTGAAGTCAAGGAAACCTCCTCTTAAAACGGCAGCTAAGCTAGTCAACGACGGATTTTCATTGAACGGGGTTGATAGTCCTCTTTTCATATGAAGCGACAGAAAAGAATTCACCCTTCCTCAGCAAAAATGAGTTTACGTAAATAGACTGGAAATGATGCACAAATAGCAATTTACAGAAGATTCTTCCTGTTCATGCGGCTACCCAATCCAGTAGATTGACCACATAATGCTTGAGTGTGAAATTTCAAAATTTGATGGCAAAATCGAGGCAATCGCTCAACTAACACGAAGAGAAAGAACGTGGCTAAAGTGTCTTCTGTTCTAAATATAAGCTTTCTTTTTGCTTTCTTTAATTATGTAACTTACAAGGGTATAAAGTCAACTGTTTTAACAAGTGAAACGATTGTGAAACATTCGAACAGAAGCCGAGTGTTTCATCGTTTCCGAGTTAAAAAACAGGGCTTTACACCAGAGCAGGACATAACGTTTCCACTCATAGGCACTGAAATTTTTACAATTTTATTTACAAGAAAATTTTAAAAATTGGCCTGTTTCACAAAAGTTTTAAGTGAAATTTAAATTGTAAAGTTACCGTTAACGTTTGGAATTCAAATTAATAAAGTTTATTTTACTTTAACTTTTTTGTCATAAGGCAAATGAATTTTTTTTGTTGCATGGAACATTTGTTTGTTTTAATTTATGTAAAACAATTTTCCATTTCAAGCGATATGAGGCTATTACTATAACTTACTTATATTACAATTAAGCAGATTTACGTAATGTTCCAAAAATCGAAAAAAATGGCCAAATTATATATGGTTGTTGAAACAGTAAATATTATAATTTTAAAACAGGAAACGGTAATTAATTAGGCAAATATTCACGGTCCTATGGCATAGCCAAGACCAATATTTTGTGTAGTTTAAGGGCAACAATGACGACCAAATTTTTACTTTGATACAAATTTGTTGGATAGTTTATGACATTTTTTGACTTGTGAAATAAAAATTCCAATTTTTTACTGAGTGCCATAAAGTAAAACATTATGAAACTCAAATGGATATCGAAAAGCGTATATTTCGATACGGGAATGCAAAAAATAATAAATAATTTGGATTTTTGTTTGAATCGTTGTAATCTGTTTAATAAAGATGGCAATAAAAGAAAATTAGTTTTATAATTTCATAAAATTTTCTCCAAAATGACCATTTGGTCTACGAGTATATACCACTCGCTTCCTCGTTCCTCCTTCGTTTGGTTTTTTAATTTAAAATCAGACATGTCGAAATTTATAACTTTCGGTTTCTCTTTGTGCGTTCATTCAATGTGAATTTATGCAAGACGTTTCCCACTTAAATTTAAAACCTAATGTTTAGTTTTTGAATTTTTTTTTTAAACTTTAATGAAAATAAATTGATACTAAAAAAATATTTAAAATTTGAATCTTTATAAATTAAACTATGATATTTAATAGTAATTGTAAAATTACCAGTAAATTCTAAAATAAATAATGTTTTAAAGTAATTACCCCTAAAGTATATAATCGAAGTTCGATGATCGAACAAATATTAATCAAAAGGGTAGCTTGATAAGAGAAAAAGATGAAAAAATAACATCAAAGAAATGCCCTTTAACCAATTTTCCAGAACATTATTAAGTAACTCCCACGTACATTAAAAAGTCAGTCACCTAGAGAATAAAGACTGATTGGATTCACTCAACCGACCCACGAGCATATATTCCTCACCATCACACCCCCAGATTAATTGGGGTTTCCTGATTTTTTTTCTCGCACACTTCATTTTGTTTTATTTTATCTAAAAGGCAATCATGGAATTTTCAAAATGCATTTTATTTGGCTAAATTAGAATATATTAATGTCGAATTAAAATATTTTTAAATACAAATTTATAAAATTAATCTTTTTATATTCCCTTAAATCAATTCGAATGGCAATAGCGTGTTTCAAATTGGAGAACATCGAATTGAAGAGGTTTTGCCTTTCAACTATCTGGGCAACATAATAGCAGTGAACGGNTTCAGAAACACGCTGAACTGGTCGGTCTTCACATCAATCCATCGAAGACCAAATTGATGAAAATCAATTCAAATGACAATAGCGTGTTTCAAATAGGAGAACATCGAATTGAGGAGGTTTCGTCTTTCAACTATCTGGGCAGCATAATTGCAGTGGACGGAGGCGCCACACTGGACATCAACAGTAGAATTTCAAAGGCCAGAGCGGCATTTGGAAGCTTGTGGCCAGTCTGGCGCTCACAACAAATATTCAGGGATCTAAAGCTAAGAATATTTAACGCCTGTGTTAAGACAGTCCTCATGTACTGAAGTGAAACCTGATTAGCGAGGCAACAAGAATGTAATAAAATCCAAGTCTTCAAAAACAAGTGTCTCCGAATCATAGACCGAATCTGCTGGCCCAACAAGATTTGAAATGAAGACCTCTGGAGTTTATGCAACTAGGAGCCAATGGATCTGCAAATCAAAAGAAATCAGAATGTGGCTATTCATTGGCCACACATTAATACGAAGGAACAGTGTCGCCCGACAGTCTCATGATTGGATTTTGAATAGCAGCAAATTACTAGTATTGTAGAAAGATCCGGTTTATTTTTTCGATTCTGTGCACTCCACCGAAGCTTTGGAAGCCTGCCTCACTCGAACAAGTTGTATTGACAATTAATAATTAATTTCGAAAGAAGTAAATTACGATCTCATCAGGTCTCGAACCTCCAGTAAGTTAAATTCTGGGACGATGCTTATCCAACTGCGCCACATTGACCCTAACATACTATTATGTAAAATTCGAATTTATTTAGACATATTATTTCCATTTAAGAAAGATCAGAACATTGTATGTGAGGAAGAGGGAAAATATATATTTACAAATATTAAGTAAATAACAAATTCACCAAAATTCAATTTGAAATACTCATAAACAAAAGAAAAATATCCAACAATAAAAAATAATCTCCAGATCTGTACTGCTCTAGTACATGCGGTCTAAATACATCTTAATTCTATACAATCCTTATCCTCCCTAAGATATTTAAAAGTATCATTATCATAATAATATTTTCTATCCACAACTTCGATAGCAACAACCTGATTTTAAAAACCTTGATTTTGATACCTTTTTTTGTTTAAATAACTTTCTTGTTATTAATATCCCATTCTTTTAAACTTGATGATTTGTGCTTCTGAAGACAACCAAATAGTTGTCTAGACAACAATTCTTTGAACAAGAAATTGTAATTTTAGGTATGGACCTTTTTAATAATATTTTACGATAAACAGTTTCCAGCTATACGAGTACCTTCAAATTCTCGGAAATGTTATATTGGTTTGTTGCTGAAATATTTCTCAGAAAATAATGGATAAAGGTTGTTGCCATTTTGGTACACTTTATTTATATATTTTATTTTGTTTATTATTATTTATTTACTATTATAATTGTTTGTTTTTAGAATTGTAGCGGAATCCTGTTAAGATAATTAACTGTTCTTATAATATATGAAAAAATATTTGTATACTTTTTTATTTGGTAAATGGTTTTGCTGAGTCTAAATTCATTTTCTGACAGATTAATCATTTGACCTGGATAATTGAAATAATTTTTGTTTTACATAAATGTGAATCTGATACTTGAATAGCGGGTAAATCGAACTAAATGTCCATATTACTAACATTGAACATATCCCAAAAAATGTACTGCCTTAGTGTGTGGTGCCGAATGGCGGGCCTATCAAACACTTTTTTCTTTCCCATTCTAATAAGTTATTTATTATTATATTGAGGTACTACATCTATAGCGACAAATTAGTTAGGGCCAGCAATTGCGATAGGGAGGGAAAGCTAGGGCGATATACGTGGAGGGGCGTATGACTGTCCACTATACACCCGGTGATACGTTATCGTGTATCGTTACAATGATTTTATTCATATATTTATATAGGAATAAGGGCTATAATCCTCGAGCGAGAATCATAATTAAAAATAGTTTGTCATCTGTTAGTAAGGATTCAAATCAATAGTTATTAGAAGAAAAGTAGATAATAAGACTTACAAAAAAGGAAATTAACTACATTTTTGTCACAGTCATAATATCTAAATCTGAAATTTTAAATAAACTATCTGATATCAAATTAATAGTCTCTTATCAAAGAAACGATTAATTAAAATGCAGCAACTATTTAGGAAACAAACCACTTAATCTACCATAATGAGCTAGATGACCTTTTTGAAAAAAACATTTTGGAAAACTGGACAAATCTCTAGATTCATCCCTTCCAGAGCGGCCAGAGTAACCAGCTATAAGTACTCCATTTGACAACAGATCTTTGCTCTTCTAAATTAAATAAATGTTAAATATTTTTCGTGACGAATCGGTCGTCGCAAATTTTTGTAAAAAAATTATCATCGTTTGGAAAACTCGGTGTTTTATTAGTTAACATCGCTCCCAAATCTTGATTGTAGGGGTATAATTCATACACAATTTTAGTTTAAAAAATTCACTTGTATACTTTTACTTGCTAAATACTTTTTCTTGTTATACTATTAGGGGTTAATTTATTGTCTTAAATAGTTTCTGAGTGGCTTTTATTAGATGAAATTCTTTAAATAAATAATACTATTATTAAGAATAATAAGAATTATGCGAAATTGTGGTTTTATACTAATTGGTTCACATTCATATTAAATTCTTTTCTCTGCAAGTACAATAGTTCAAAAGATTTCTATTTAATAGGATCTGTGGTTTACAGCACAGAAGAATTCCTTGAAAACCACATCAACTTCTTTATGAACTAATAATTGATTGTATGCATTTTTTCTCTAGAAAGTTATATTAAAAAGAAAAGATCTAATGTCAGTTAATAAGAATCATATCTTTGAAGCAGATTAATGTTGCATAATAAACTCAATGAAAATTTTAACAAAAAACGGTCCCCATTTTTGTTTTTATTCAATTTCCAAATCACATTAATTTCTTTTCTTCGAAAAATGTGTCACAATATTCTTTTCGTTTCACTTTATTAATTATCTTAAACTGACTTACCGTTAAGGCAACGCCAACAGTGGCCGAGAAGGAGGCTGCTTTGAACTCTCTAGTATTAAAATACACTAGAAAAGACGTTTTTCCCACACCTGAGTCACCCAGCATGATTACCTGTGGAGTTAATTGCAATTTAGATTCCTTTTTATTCAGAATATAAAACAAAGAAATTGCAATTTAAAAATATGAAATCCTTTTCTCCGCTATGGGATATTATTTAAACACTCTATTGATGAATGTAGTTAGGCAATCCGAAATATTATATATCCAGATTTGCGAAAATTTAGGTCGCGATGTTATAGCGGGCCGGCAGTTGTTCACATTGAAAATTTAAAAACCCTTATTTCGAAAAATCTCACAAACGGTTCGACGTACTTAAGCCAAACCATATTAATAGAACAGAACTCTGCTTCCGCTTCCGCAACTGCAGAAGTTCCGCATATTTTTTCACTTCTGTTTCTGCTTCTGGTTCCGCAAACTTTATAACAGAACTCTTAACGGAAGCGGGGAGAGAGCGATGAGGAGCGGAGCTGGTTTAATATATGAAGAACATCGAAAGG
>JXOV01007940.1:18956-29892 GCA_001014945.1 Clogmia albipunctata | reverse complement strand
CTGTTTAATTTTGACTACTTAAGTACAAATTTAATAAAAAAAAATTTAATGTGAAATTGTGCTTTTTTTCATAATGTTAACGCTTCCGTTTCCGTTAAGATTTACTTTTGACATCTGTTTCCTTTTCTGTTTCCGTTATGAAAGTTCCGTTGCATCAGTAATTAATATAAAGATAATTAAATTCCCTACAAACCCTCTATACAAAGTTTTGAAATTGAACTGGTGAGTTTTAGTTGTTTTGGCACTAAAAATAATGATAATTTTGTTCCATTTTGCCTAATAATTATTCCATATATTAATTCTGCTGATATTTTTGAGAAGTTCACAGCCTGCTATGACATCGCAACCAAAATTTTCGCAATTCTGGATAAATTTTGGATTGTTTAACTACCCCCCATTTATAGATGTTTTTAAATAATGTTTCATAGAGAAGAAAAGGAGGGTGTGACTATAACCATTCAACATTTTTAACTTTGCAAAAACTATTTTCAATTTTAATGTACAAACAAGAACTGAATAAAAAAAAAATGTATTAACAAAATACGGGTTCTTTATAAAAATTGTTTTCCAGCATTAATGTTTTGGTGATGAATTTCCCTTTCAATTCCTTTAAGGAACAGGGGGTCTTAACCTCAACCAACGGGTTTTCGACATTTCAGTGACTATTTGTTTTCAGTGTATTATTAGTCAATTAATAGTACCTAGTCCAGTAGAAAAATGACCCAGTCAATCCTACCCGCCCAGGGATCGAACCTATAGCCTCCGAAGAGGCAGCCGGATGCGTTATCACATCAGCTATGAGGCGGGTAATATTTTTTTTTATATTTTTAATGGTTTTGTTAAGTTCGTTAATTGAAAAATGATTTAATTAATTTTAATTGATGTTTCCACCTCAAAATACTCATATAATTGGAAACTTTTCAAATCATCGACTATAAATATAATAAAAACTATTGATTTTCAGAAACCATAATTAAATTTGTCAATGCATTTCTGATAATTAAAAGAACAGAAAAAAAACTCTGATTAGCATATCAAAATAACATTAGTAGTTATTTATTTATTTTTTTTAAATCAATAAATATTTAAAAATTTTAAAATAGTTTATAAATTGTTCTGTGTTTTAAACGTAATATTTTGCAATTAGTTTTGACATTAATGAAACTCACTTTGTGCAAAACGGTGTCATCGAAGCGGTCTTCTAAGCTTCCAAAGGGTTCATCATCTTCGATTTTGTACGATTTCCAGCCTTCGTGGACGACAGCATTATCGGGATAGAAGTAGTTCTCGTGATTTCGATCGCTAAAATTGTCCTCATAATCGTGATGAGCATAAATTTTTAGCGCTTCGTGCGAGGGCTGCCCTCCCGAGTGGGTGACTGTCTGAACCTTGCCCGTATCTATGGTCAGTTCGTCGTTGTTGATGACGAAAACGTCGTCGCTCAAATTGTCGTTCTCCATGCTAAAAGCACGTGCCAATTTCCCCTCTTTACCAAATTATTTCCGCTTTTCTCTTTTTCTCGCTTTTCAAATTGCCTTTCCTTGTCGTATTTTCCAGCCATCTATTGAGCATTTTCACAAGCACTTATCGATTTGACATTTCCCGACGATTGTAAACAAACCATTCATCCTCGCAATTTTTCGCAAATTCTTCAAAGAAGCACTGAACTTTTTCGATTAAAACTTTCTAATTAATTTACAACAAATCTATTTTTAATTAATATTTAGATGAACACTAGTTTTAAAGCTGCTAATTGCTGTTTTATAAGTTACGATTATTTTGCACCGATTCTAATTTTATTTTATATCAATATTGTAATCTCGACAGATGATTATGTAAACTTGTTCCCGTGAAATCACTCAATTTAAAGCCCTTTGAACTATATCGAAAACAGCACGAATTGTTAACCTACTTTAAAGCGAGCCTAACAATAAATAAATTGCATTTTTACAGTATTCTAAGGTATTTTGCACTCAAACAGCCGTTTCACTTTTACAAAAACACGAAAATATTGCTTTTTACACACAAACACATTAAACACACAAACAAATCATCCCCAAACCGGTCCATACTGAATGATTTTCCACGAAAAACTAAATCAGCTTGCCCGAATCTCCCCCTTCCCCCCTCAGTAGTAGTAGAAACTCCCCATTCTATTGTAATGAAAGCCCTCTGGAGGTGGGCGTTTGAACTAAAAGGGGGGATTATTACAATGAGGTTCGAAAATAAGTGTACTGATTTTTCGTTTTACTTTAAATTTCATTATTTGTTTTATTGGAATGTTTGTATATTTCATTCATACTTATTTATAATTTTATGTAATTTTTATACAGTTTTAAATTTCCTTTGTTTATATAATGTTTAGAATTAACTTCTAAAAGATTTAAAAAAATACAAAATATATTTTTTACACATAATTTTACGAATTTCTCATAGATCTGGGAATGCAGTTTTATATTTTTTATGTTGACAATAAACTAGTCAATAGGTTATCTTTATTCAAAGTGATAACAATAATTGGCTGAGAAACAACATAAGCGAATTTTTTTTCACGAAATTGTGTTTTTTTATGGAAATGGGTATGTAATGGGTGTATTTGATCGAATTAATTTTTTTTATTTTTGTGTTCATGTGGTGGTTTGTTATTAGTACTTAGTCATTAGTAAGTTATTATTAAATGAAAAGTGGGCACAGACGAGAAAACGAGAAAACTAATTGAAAGGCTTCAAGTCAAATTTTGCAAGGGCCGACATGCCCACGGGATCAAATGGATGATATTACAGACGGAAATTCGAAATGTTGATAATTTATCTTAATTTTTTACCAAAAAGTTAAATTGATAAAGTTATGTCACATTTTTACTTGTTTTTTTTCGTAAATAGGAGAAACAGCACATCTACATTGATTTCAAATGCCTGTAAAAGGTTTATTATTAACAAAATAATTTCCTATTTCTCATCAAAACCATAAAAAGACCCAATACCATTGTTGTTTTTTTTTAATATAGCAATAGTATTCGCTTATATTCCATAGTGTATGGTATATATCTGATTAATCTGCCAAAAAATATTTCCTGTACCAATCCTGTGACCAATTTTTAAGATATTGGACAAGGAGGGAGTAAATTCGTTCTCATTCTATAAATTTCTCATGTTTAATTTATCCAATTTAATTAGAATTATTTCTTTTAAATTAAATACTTATGAATATTACAATAAAAATGTGTTTTAAGTTATTTTCTACTATATCAATAACTGTAATTAAGTGCAATTTAGCGATTACTATATAATAATTTTTTAATAGCATAAAATTATATTGGTCTTATTTCTTAAGTACACGTACATATTTTTCTCATCCAGGTTAGTTTCTTCAAATATGAATAAAATCCTTTTTTTGTTTTTTTTAGATTACAATATTTTTGACATTACTTATGCATTCTTTTGTTATGGAAACTTTTTTATACACATAAGGACATGTTTAAATATTACAATAAAGCAATTTGTTTTCATTTAATATTTATCATTTAAATTTATTACAAAAAATAAATTCCAAACTAAAAACCAATTCTAATACAGTACGTAACCGTACACCAAGATTAAATAAAATGCCCATATTGAATATCTATATGAACCGCATATTTTGTTAACATTATTTTAATACTATATCTGTTACGATAAAAATAAAAAAATCACTTTTATATTAAATATATCGTTTACACAAAATAATTTTTTAAATAAAATTACTGACTTTAAATATTACTTTAGCAGGTTTCTTGTGGAAGTAATAAACTGGTTTAAAATATCTATTTGAAATAAATGCCATATTAAAATAAGTGCTTAAACATTTATAAACACATAAAATTAAAAATAGTGAACTGCAAAATCGTGGAGCTTAAATTCTATGATTCATTGACTTTACTAGTTGGCCAGCCCTGTTTAAAACAATAAAAAAGTTAATGCCAAATTAACTGGCTTTTGTGTATGAATAATAATCAAATTCACCGTACTCAGTAGTACATTAAAAATAAACATTGTGAAACTAGTCTGTCGTGCTTTCGTGAAAAAAAATTATGTTTGGTCAATTTCTCATTATTTTTGTGATAAAAAGTGTGATTCCCAAGTACGTAATTATGCGTTATTTTCGTGAAGATCGTCCAAAAGTGCTTTTGAAACGCTTTTATATTTCAAAATATTATACTGACGTGAATTTGGTGATCGGAACATGCAACGAAAAACAAAGGTTTTTATTTAACTAAATAAAACGATAGTTTTATATTTTTAAAATATAATTTTAGACTCAAAGTTCACAAGGCAATTTTATCAGCTGGATCTGTATTTTTTGCCGAATTATTCGCTGCAATTTTGACCAAAGACGAATTGGATGTGATCGTAGAGGGCGTTGCTTTTGTTGTCATGGAGGAGATCGTGGATTTTCTCTATTCACGATCGATTTTTATTCTGAACATAAAGCTTGCCAAAGACTTTTGGCGAGCTGGTTGTCTGGTAAAGATCCTCGATTTAATGAAATTGGCCAATTTAGTCGCTCTAAATTGCACTAATTTCTGGACCAAGGCAAAGAGTTTGGGAAATGAAATGATCATAAGAAATTCTATAGAGTTTCAAAAATTGATCAAAAAGAGAAAAGGATTGCATTTTATGGATAAAGACTGGTTCTTTAAATTCCTAAACAGCATTTATGACTCAGTTCCAGAAAATATTCTCACAAAAGCAACATTTGATCACAAAAATATTGACTATTTTAATGAAACTGACATAAAAGTCATTGACAAAAAAGATCAGCGGCTCTCAACTTGTAAAACTATTATCAAGATAAACAGATTTTTGGACAATGAAATCTTTTTGACAAGTATGGGAATCTCTGAAAACGAGACGATTTTTATATCCAAAGAGGCTCTCATTGGAACATTTTATTCGCAAACGAATACCTGGATCAATTCAAACATAAGAGATATGGATGTTGATCGTTCTGATCTTGAAGTGTGGAAAGGAAATTTAGCCTATCAATCTAGTGCTCCAAGTAAACTAAGGAAGGTAAGTGTGTTATAATACATTTTATCGTATGATGACTTTCTTAAAAATGAAATTTTTGTAATTAAAACTTCTCTGTCTTAAAATTTTTTTATTTTAATTTTTGCGGGGAGTTTTTGACAACGTGGTAGCTTTTCGGTGATCATTTGTTTTCTGTGTATTACTGATCAATTATCAGCAGTAAGTTTTCTGTATTATTCTAATGTTACTTCATAGTTTATAGTTTGAAAAACACGTCCAGAAAATTAGGGACATTGTAGATGCGGACTTTTCAAGACTCACACTCACGAATGTTTGAAATTTCATATACAAATCATAATAAAAAGCCTTCTTGTTGTTGCGAAACCAACCACAAGTAATTTTAACAACGTCAATACATATAAAATAATCAAATATAGAAGTTATTTTATTATATTTCATGCATAAAATTGATACTATGACAAAAAATTTGTTCTGTGAAAGATGTTTTTATAGCACAAATGCTTTAAAGTATTCTTTAACGCACTAGTGCTGTTTTATTATTAATAAATCGTGACCTCCGTGAAAGAAATCCAACAAATTTATATGAACGTCTGTTTCGTTGTGTATGGTTTAACTGTATTTGTAGATGATTTCACAATATCACGGATTGTTTCAATTTAAATTTAACTTATTAATTGAAAGATCAACATTTTGACCAATGAAGAACAAAAACTTTGCTTGGTAACCAAATCGAACAAATCAGAAATATTACTTTTCAAAATACGTAGTTATTTATAGAACAAGGTCGATTAGATAAGGCATTATTAAACACAAGGGTTGTTTTAAGCCACGAACGTGATTGCTTTAAAGATCCAAATGTTTAAAAATGCTTATTGACCGTGTTTAATACAAAATTTTATGCACTTTTAAATAAAAGACGACAAAAATTAAAAAACAACATTCGTTTCCATAAAATCAAATTTAAAATTTGTTAAAATTTGTTGTCTCCCTCACATTGTTTTTCTTTACTTTTCTAATTTCATGTGAAGATGGAGAAAGCTATTTCTTTTTTCTCTTATGCCTGAGTTCCACCGAGAGTTTTTCGATATCTATTGTATTCTTGTTTGTTAAAACCGAAAACAGGTTTTTGCGAATATTTTCCAATATAATAAATATATCAAACTGCATGTCTATGGATTATACTCACACGTAGGAAATATCACGTTGATATTTCTATTAGACATCCACATCCGCACCGAATACTTGCGGATGTTCCGCGCATGTGTCAGTTTTCTTTTGGTTAAAAATCTGTAAAAATTTATCATTAGGTATTGCCAATCACACAGTTGTTACAATCAGAAACTGCGATTAATTATTAATAACTAACAATATTTATATTAAATTTGTTAATCTTAATTAAATAAAAATGAATACGGTCTCGTTTCAATTAATGAAATATCGAGCCGTCGAGAAGAAGAAATGAATATGTATTTGTTATCAATTACGATGCGATTTATTATTTATATTTATTAAATTACGCAAATATAAAATATTATTTAGTTATAGAAAAATTAAATGTTTTTTATACATTTAATTTTGAAAGAAAATACCTTTATTTTACAAAAAAAATATTATTTAAAATTAAATTGGCGTGATAATAGGTAACATTATTTTGTATTTATAAGTCAAATTCAAAATCAATCTTATTACCCAACTTGCTTCATTCACAGAATTGACAACTTGTTCACATTTGTTTTCAACAAAATGCCTTCTTAAAAGATCATTTGATTTTCAAACTGAAAATTTGTCCTTAAATTACAATCGACACAAGATGCTGAAGATGTGTCCTCAATGAAATAATGGCAGTTATCAAATTTTCGAATGAATCTTTTTAAATATGAATTTTAACAATATTTAAAACTATTAATTTTTGTAATAATATTTGTGTCGTGTGAAAATATAAATATAATTCCAGCCAATTTTGCCGTTTCTTCTTCATGGCGTGGGTTTAATAAATACATAGTTAGTTTTTTTGTATGTAAGTGTTGTAACAGGACTCAATCCTATCAGATGCCATTTGAAAATAATAGCCCTTTCAGATGAGACCATTTGCAGGTTATGCCTGGAAGAGGACGAGTCTTAAGAAAACAAGAGAAGTTCATGCTCGTGAGGCGTTGGAATCAAGTGAGATTAGAAATTTTCCGGTCCGGAGTAGTGTGCCTTTCATTAGGAAAGTTGCCCATCTCCTGACCTAAAACTAACACATGGATAAATGCACAATAGATCTTACAGGTCGCAGTGCAGGTACCATTGGGCACAATCCATCTCTGTATAATAATAATAAAAAGTTGATGATCTCAATTCATAACAATTTTGTTTTTAATTGTGTAAATAAAAATATCACACTCGCTATGCTCGACTTTTTAAATTTATTTTTTCTATTATTTAATAATGCCTCCATTATCGACTTTATATTGTAAATAGCTAATATATTTCATTTGTTTTTTTTACAGACTATCGTCACAATTACCCAGCCAAACCACCGCATTATTTTTAGAATTCTAAAAGTTTTATTAAAAATCGGCGATGTGATTACGAACCGGATTTATTCATTAACTAAATTAAATTTAATATGCGGAAATCGCGGTAGTCTAAAATCTGCTAATCATTATTTTATGACGTTATTTACTATATGGACACTAACAGCCGAATCTTTACAATCACTTGGAAAATCGTATGTTGAATCTTTGTACTATTAAATTGTATTTTTCCTCAGGATAAAAGAGAATATGATATACAAATTTTTTTTTCAGCTCCTTGAAATTGTGCTTCAATTTATTTATGCTCTCAGCACCAATAACTATGTTTTTGGATGGCTGAGAAACTACCAAAGGAAGTATTTTCCAAATTTGTCCTCGTAACAACTACAAAAAGGGAGCCAAATCATTTATGTTTTTATTTTTTGTTGTATTTTTATTTATATTTAAAACAATTTTTTTCATTTTTAGTAATAAAATTTTAATTTAATTTTTTTCTTAGTGTTTCTTTTCTCAAATATACTTAGTCTTTTAAGAAATTAAATTGATATGCTTTTAAATTTAAATTTTTTATTAAATTTTTAGAAAGTTAAAATTTTGAAATGATTTCAAATTCTAAACTTGATATTTCAATTATCAATTTTTGGTATAAATTTGGAAATAAGGTTGGATCGTGTTTTTAAGTTTCAGTAAATATTTTTATTAGTTTTTTTCTGACCGCCGGTCCGCCGCACACTCGTCAATTAAGGTCAAAATAGCAGACAAAATTATTCGTAAATAGGTACAGAAAACAAATCGTATGATCAACTTTGGTCGCTCGGTCGTTTTTCATGTTTTCGTTTAGTTTTTATTGTTCCTATTATGTAAACTATGTTGTTTATATATTAAATGTATTACCTAATATATTAACTAAGTGAATATAAAATTTTAGTATGAAACAATGATGTGTTTAATAAGAATTTGATTCTAAATTAACTTTAGGTAATTCACCCATTTTTACATTAATGTTAAATAAAATGTCTATTTGGCCACATTTGTCCGGGTTATTCTAAGATACGCTTTAATCATTTGTTCCACTACAACACCTTATTAGTCGCTGATTGGCGTTCTTTAGCGTTTGCTAGTTTTACTCTAGTAACTAAAAAAAAACAAATTATAATAAAAAGCAT
The DNA here is from genome assembly GCA_001014945.1 of Clogmia albipunctata. Classification (NCBI taxonomy): domain Eukaryota; kingdom Metazoa; phylum Arthropoda; class Insecta; order Diptera; family Psychodidae; genus Clogmia; species Clogmia albipunctata. The sequence goes on along the minus strand of JXOV01007940.1, from coordinate 21,177 downwards.
GAACATATTTAACAATATTTTTCACACTTCTTTGACCCAAAATCTTAACACTTTAGCAAGTTTTGATTAAAAAATATTTATATTTTTATACGGGTGTAGTTGCAATCTAATAAATGACTTAATATATTGAGCAATTTTTTTTAAATTACACGTTATTTCGCACAAAAATTGTAATACATAAAGTGTCATTTTTAAACATTAATCCTGCCAACATCGTATTAGTTATGGAATTATTTTAAAGAGAAATGTTATTAACAACTATTCATTAATATTGTGTGTGAATTTCATTAAAATTCGAAAACTTTCATTTTTATATTTATGTCCGTTTTTTGGACGAAAACTGAAGTATGCGCCGTTAAAATTTTAGATAATTGACGCGCACCAGCTAGAAGGGCAGCATGCAAAATACATACAAAAAAGAGAGTTTGCTGCTGTTTTCAACTCCGTTTTCAACTCGGTTTTAAACTGCGTCAGCTTTAAATGTATTGTGTCTGGAAATTGAGATACAAATATAATTTTAATATTATTATTTCTTTACGTGGTCTTTCTACAGGGTTTAGGCCTAATTTCTCAATCGATCTCCTCCCTGAACGATCGAAGAAAATGGGAACATGTTTGAGTCGGTTAAGGTGTAGGTTGCTGGAGGATGTGAATAATCTAATAAATGTGTGTACAGCTGATTTTTTGTAGTCATTTCAATCCCCTTTTGTTGAGCTATTTATGTTTATTTACCTCTTAATTCAATTCTTTTAATTTTAGTTGCATATGTATAGTATATATATATATTGTTCGATTTTTTCCTCTATTTTCTACCTTTTCATATTTTTTTATTACATTTTAATGTCCTTCATTCAAAAAATATCCCTAATAATATTAACCATAATTAATATTCAGTACAATTTCTTTCCTTTACAAACAAGTATTTCATTAGTGTTATGAACTGAAAAAAAGCAATTTATAATTTTTTATTCTGAAAAATTAAGAAAATATTTTATTTTATAAAGGAATAGTTATTTATGTTAGGAATGTGTGAACTAAAGGATTTTTTTATTATGAGTAATTTTTTTTACACGACGAAGGAGTGTGTACTTTTTTTCACTCCTTTTGTGAACTAGAATTTCACGTACTGAGATTGATAAAAAAATGTGGCACTTCACAAACAGAATTGCAAAAATATATTTATTTATAAACTCGTTTTTATTACACAAACATACTATTGTTAAAACCAAAAATTAATTATTATTGAAAATGTCAATCCTACAATAATTTGAAATGTATATGACGTTTACGCATTTTTCCTTCAACAATTATTCTGAAATCAATTGATAGAGCTAATAAATTAAATGCTTGTCTAATGTGATACGCAATCGAGATATCTCCGCCCTTAATCACAATCATTAGCAGGCCTGGATTTAGACTAGGGGCAGTCGGGGCTAGTGGCCAGGGCGGCAAAATTTGGAATGTGAGAAAAAAATTTCTATACAATTTATAATTAACTATTATAAATAAACATTTTATATTTCAAAACATTTAATTTACGAATTATGTATCAAATTCAAATTTTGAAATTTTAAAAAGAATTATCAAAATAGTTTACTTAATTTATTTACATGAATATGAAATTTTGTTTATTTGGTTAATGTAATTAAATTCAAATGCTTAACTACTACACAAATGCATCTAGCTGCGATATAGTTTCTGTGATATTTGATATTTAGTTAGATAAATATAAACACTTTCAATTTTATTGAGCATAAATCTAAAATCAATTGTTAAATATGGCTGATGATCCAAAAAATTAGAGGTATCAAAAAAATTTTGCTCGTCAAACAATGGCAACTATGGTATCAAAAAGTTCTTTTTTTGACCCAATTCTCGAAGAACATATTATAATAGAAAATTTGGAAATAAAGGATCTGGCAGTACAAGTTACATATCCAAAACTATCTATGAAAAATGTATACAGCTTTTGACTCAAAAAGTATCTGCTATCATTGTTCAAAAAATCTAATCAGCGAAATTTAACGCAATTATGGTAGATTCCACACCTGACAAGGTCGATCTTTTGTGTCTTTTGGGGAAAAAGATGGAACTNGAACGCCTGTTGAACATTTTCTTATGATTATTGAGAATTCAGACATCAAGCTAGAGATTGCTAGTTGCTGTATTATCAATTCTTAAGTTTTTGAATCTTGATCTCCCAGAGATTGTCGAAGTCATT
>JXOV01007940.1:0-18773 GCA_001014945.1 Clogmia albipunctata | reverse complement strand
AAAATTTCAATCATAGGGGCGGCATTTTCTTCACTGCCCCAGGGCGGCAAATTTCTAAATCCGGCCCTGATCATTAGGAATGTTTATTAGTAATCATGCTTCCTGTGTTTTTAGGATTGGGAGTGACATTTGTTCGAAAAATTCTAATTCCTTTATAAAAATAATGATTCTAATAGTATCTACAGAGCATTATTGTTTTGAAAATTTTCTGCTCAATTTTGCCACAATTGGATATTAACTTTAATAAATGGATAACCAAACATGATTACTGTAACATATAACATGGCGTTGGTATGTGCTACCCATAAAGAATGATGATCCAAAACAAAAAAACCAAAGATATTCGCTTTTTACTACGAAAAAAAATTCTTTGAAATTATTATTAAGTCCATTTGAATATTAATATTCATTCATATTCAAAAAGAATACTTTCTATAATTAAGAGTCTTTTTCTAATATTTATGAGTACTGATAAATTGTTTATAATTTGAAAGCAAACCTAAAATAAAAAATATCTTGGGATTAATAATTTAATATTATACCGCTTAACGGTGTAAAGTTTGAATTTTCAAACCTGGAAAAATTTGGCAACATTGCCTAATCGTAAAATTTCGCCGGTGTCAAAATTAATTGTCATTTGAAAGCCATGTGGAAATTGTAAATGAAAACAGTGAACAAAAGTTATAAAAATAATCATTACAACGAATAGTTTTGTGAATTTGTAGGTGTAAAATGGGTGTTGACCATCAATCTCACCGGCCTGGACTGTATAAGCAGTCCAACAAGGCACACAAAACTGGCAGACATCGTTCGAAGGGGGCCATCGACAATGAAAACAAGGGGAAAGCCTCTGTAAAGGCGCTCACGGTGAAGCAAAAGGGAGTTATGAGACGAGAGCATCGCCGTCAGCAGTCCAACCAGCTAAGAAAGAACAAACGGGACGAGGCCATTGCGAAAAAGAGGAGTTTGGGAACGGCTGGAAATGCCCCATTTCTGGTCTGTATTCTGCCCTTGAACGCCTCCATTGACCCGAAATCTGCATTATACATGTTAGAGAAGTGCGATCCTGAGGCCAGTGTTCACAAAACAGCATCCGGAGTGACTTATATTACAATTCCAAGGTTTAAACAGAGATTCACTTTTATAATCCCTCCTGTTGGTCGAGGAAAGGAGCTGGCAACTTTAGACTTTTTGAAAGTGTGTGACACTACTCTGTTGTTGTTATCCGCGAATGTGGAGGAGGACGATCTAATGGATCAGTGGGGAACGAGGATTTTTAATATGGCGAGATCCCAAGGAATACCCACTCCAGCCTTTGTTTTACAAGATTTGGAGTCGATTGCTCCAAAGAAGAAGCAACAGACTAAAGCTGGAATTCAGAAAATTATCTCCAAACTAATTCCCGATGAGAAATTAATGGTTTTAGACACAGATTCAGATGCTTTAAATTTGTTGAGAAGAATCGGAGGACAGAAGAAAAATGTCCAGTATAATCGGATAAATCGTCCCCATTTGCTGGCTGAGGTGGTGGAGTATGAAGCAGAGACTCTTAAAGTGTCGGGTTTTCTAAGGGGAATCCCTCTAGACGTCAACCAATTGGTCCATATTCCAGGATTGGGAGATTTTCAAATCAGTCAAATTGACGCCCCAAATGACCCTTTCCCCATGGATAAAAGGACTCAAGAGATGTCAGACAATGAAATACGAGTCCTAGCAAAGAGTGATCCCAATTTACAGACCCCTTTAACGAGGGAAAACGTTCCAGACGAAATGGATCAAGAGCAACCTTTTCCTACAGAGGAGGAAATCGAAATGGCCCAACTTGAGAATAAAAAGAAGTTAATCAAGAGAGTGCCAGTGGGAACGAGTCAATATCAAGCCTGTTGGATTCCTGATGTGGAAGAAGTGGATGAGGATGACGAGGATGATGAAGAAGATGAAGAGGAAGACGATTTCATGTCCTGTAATTCGGAAGAAAATTCTGAAAATGGAGATAAAGACGAAAAGGAAAGCCAAATGAGTCAGGAAGATGATAATGATGAACAGTATGAGGATATTGAACTGGAACAAGCCAATAATGACCACAAATACGACCAGGAAATTGATATTAAAGAAGAATTGGACTCTTTGGAGAAAATAAAAGCTGCCAGAACAGATCAACAGTGGCCAGATGAAATAGACACCCCTTTAAATATCCCGGCAAGGACCAGATTGCAAAAATACCGAGGATTAGAGTCCTTTAGAACCTCCCCCTGGGACATTAAAGAAAATCTTCCCTTTGATTATGCAAAAATTTTCCAATTTAAAAACTTCGATCGAACTAAAAGGAGAGTTGTTGCCCAGGCCAAGGAAGTTGAGGGCGTTTTACCGGGTTGGTATATTACAATTCACATTAAAAATATATCAGAAGACCTCTGGAAGACCTTCAAGTCGGGACAAATGACCGAGAATTTGATAATTTACGGAATGCTTCCTCATGAACAGCAAATGTCGGTGATGAATTGCGTTCTGAAAAGGACTCCAGACTCGGAAGTTCCGATTAAATCGAAGGAAAGGATGATTGTCCAAGTGGGCTATAGGCGTTTCATTGTGAATCCCATCTTCAGTCAGCACACAAATGGAGATAAGCACAAATTTGAACGATTTTTCCGCCCAAATGAAACTGTTGTTGCGACTTTTTACGCCCCAATCCAGTTTCCTCCTGCTCCTGTCTTGTGCTTTAGAGAGAATCCAGACACATCCCTCACTCAAGTCGCCAATGGAATCCTTTTAAGTTGCAATCCTGATCGAATTGTCCTGAAGAGAATCGTTTTGAGTGGGCATCCTTTGAAAATCAATAGAAAATCTGCTACAATTCGGTACATGTTCTTCAATAAAGAGGATGTTGATTATTTCATGCCAGTTAAACTAAGGACCAAGTGTGGACGATTGGGACATATTAAGGAATCCCTGGGAACGCATGGCCACATGAAGTGCTACTTCGATGGACAAATTAAGTCCTACGACACTGTTTTAATGTATCTCTACAAGAGGATCTATCCAAAGTGGACCTACCAGGACTGCATTGTTGCCAGTGAAGGAGCAAGTAGTAGTTCGCAAAAGGATGCTGATGAAGAAATGAAAGAGTAAATTGTATTTATTTTTTCAATAAAGTTGGAAAGTTTATTTGAATTTCGGGTTTTATTCCATTTTTATTGATTTATTGTGTTTTTATTTCAGATTAATGACCAATTTAAAATAGATTTTTTAACAAATCAATTTTCAGGGTTCTTTTTTAGGTTTATAATTTTCTATTTGATGATTTTTTTATTTTCTAAAAATTTAAAGCTATTGAATTTTGTAGTTAATGATTTTCAGGATTGTTATTGCCCAACAATTGGATTGAATAATTTTTTTATTTTTTTTTGGGATTCATCAAATATTTTGGTTTTTCTTTCAGAAAATTAAAACTCGGTATTTGTCAATTTTTAATCGATTTATGTCACGTCAGTCTTATGTTCGTTTTTTTGTTTAAAAAAAAAACAGATTTTCAGGAATTAAAAATTTGAGTGCTAATATTTGTAATTATTTATATAAATAAATTCATCGAATTGTGAATTTTATTATAAAAAATTAAAGACGGTAAATATAAATCTTCTATTATTTTTTTGTGACCCGTCTAAAGTGAATTTATAAAATATTCCATTTTTGATTAAAATACTTCATAAATAAAAAATAATAAATTCAATATAACTTTGTCATTATTACAATTGTGAAAAAGGATTGTAACAAACAGACCAAGTTTGCTGCAATTATCTGCTTCACAAGTTGGGTTACAAGACTGACACGTCATGCAGCTGTGGATCCCCTGAACAAACTATGTCTCACATTCTAAACGATTGCCCGGAGAGAAGGTTCCCTGGCGAGTTAGATGACCACTACATAAGCAGCCCAGAAAGCCGTAAACTGGTTAAATGTGAACCTTGAAGTACTAGTGCTGGAAATATCTTTAAAAATAATGGAATTCTATTAGAAATCTAATTATAATAATAATTTGAACACGAAGAGAGCTGCCGTTACTTACTTGAGGAAAAATGTCGAGGATCCTGTTTGAACAGAGTTTTAAAGACAAAATTTAAATTAGCATTTTCGATTTTACTAATTTCCAGTCACAATACATTTAAAACGAGGATGGGTTGGAAAGTCCAAGCCATTCTTTTTTATATGGATCCTTGGCAATTTGTATGATACTGACACGGGTGTCATTCGTGGTGGTTCACCAATAATATTTTATAAATCTCTTTTCTTTCCATACGAAAATTATAATTTTAGTTTATTAAATGAAAAATGAGAATTATTAACTCATAAAATAAATTATTAATTCTAAATAATATTCGAATAGTCAAGTTTTTTTTAACTATTTATACTAATAAATGATGAATTCATTAATTCAATCGACTTGGTATTATTTTACTGCAATAAATATAGGCAACAAATTAAAAAACGAGATCATTTAATATGGTCATGAAGAAGGATACTGTTTCTGAGATCTCTTAATAGTGATTTTATTAGTAAATACTTCTTACAATAAAAAAAATTGTAGTTTGCCTGAAATTTAAATTATAACGAAATACTAGTGATATTTTTTTGAAAATGATTTATTTATTAATTTCACGTAATATCTTGAAATATTCTTTTTATACATATTTTTAAATGAGTATTATTACAGTTTATTAGATGCAGTTTCCGGTGGTCGATATTTGCAAATGAAATCGCAAATAATGTTACTAAAACTTTCCGGATTATTCAAATGTTCATGATGTTGGCCTTTTACTTCATGGAATTCAAATTTTTCGTTGTTTTCTTTCATGAGGTCTATTATTTCCGTAAAGTATTTTTTATCCTCGAAATAAGGTGATTCAGAAAACTTGATTAACTGATAAGGCATATTAATTAGTTTCGCCATTTCAATAGACATTTCTTGAGGAATGGTTACATAATTGCCGTATTTAACCCGATTATCTCTATGGAAGAAGTATTTCCCAGGATATTTCGTGGATTTCGTTATGGCTCTAGCAAGAAGATAGTGGCAACTTTGCTCTGTTATCGATCCATAAGTGCCGGCCAACATTCTCTGGACCATTTCTTCGTAACTATAACTTGGAGGCTCCGTCTTTGTTTGATTCCTCAAATCGGCCACTAAAAAGTTGTCCAACCTTTTTCTGAGTATCGGAATCTGTTTCTTACTATCTCGCACATAGGGCTTAAGAGCGTCGAAACCTATAAACATGTCAACATGTTCCGGATATAATGAACAATAGAAAAACCCCAATATTGCAGACATGGAATGGTTTATCATGGAGATTTTGTCCCAATTGTACTCAGTTTTGATGAGATTCACCAGATGAAGGATATCAAGTACATTGTAGAACATTCCATCGGGATTTCTAGAGGAAAACCCATGTCCAGGAAGATCTATAGCAAGAAATCCAACATGTTTTGGTAAAAGAGGGGCCAATCTGTCAAATGTCCCAGCATTATCTTGCCAGCCATGTAATCCAATGATAGGGCGTACATTCTGGGGTCCCCACCATTTTCCAGCGATTTCCCCACAGGACAATTTGATTTTTATTTCTTCATACTGAAAAAAGAATAAAATTATTGCAAAAAACAGGTGTTTTTTTAATAAAAATACTATGAATACCTCTCCTTGTGGCTCAGGGAATTTTACATTGGTTTGAGTGATCTTACTGCAATGAACTGATCTTCTTAATACGATAGGTAATTGCCTGAATTGACGAATTGTTGATACAAGCCGCATTTTGCATCACACTAGAATCGAAAGATATTTTGAATAAAATCGCCAAGTCATTCTCAGCTAATGATCAAGTCTGAGCTTTCTTATCTTATTGTATTGAATAATAGGCTAAACAATAAAAGTTGTTGGTTTTGTGAACTGTACAGTATTTAACCAATTTTTTTTAACTGCATAAGTGTTGTTCTACGGCTTGTTGACTTGCCTTTTAGACTTTTTTTTCAATATTTCGTTCTCGCAACTTCCTTAAAGAAGTTTTTGATTGGGAATTTTGTAGACTCTTCTGGAGCCAACCCTGGAAATGATCTTTTAAATTTGTTCTATTATTTATTGATATAATACATTAACAAATTATTTTTGTTATATTATCATTGAAATGAAATATACATACACAACCTAATCCAGTAATAGTATATTTCGATACAAGTGATGAAATAAAGGTTATTACAGCACGAAAAATGAGTGCTGTAATAACCTATTTCACATATGTATTGAACGCTATTTTGTGTAATTATGAAGAAAATATCAGTTAATCGATAATTAATAATAAAACCGTTAACAGCGGCTTTTTAAAATTGTGCAACAACAAACTTACAACGACATTTTCATATTTTAATAATAAACTTGGTTATGACAATAATATGTAATTTCATTGAATTGGTGACAATTTGCGTGTAAATTTTGAATTATTTCTGCTCTCCGTGCAGAAAAGTAAATCGTTACAGAACCAATTTGCGTGAAGTAAAGTCTACTTTTCAATACGGAATTGCACAAATGATTATTTGAAGATTTTCAACAAGGAAATTTTTCGTTCTATGTATTAAGAAAGAGGTTATTTACCTTTCAATAAACATAAATTATGTTGTAGATAACCGGTAAAAATATATTTTACTTTTTAAATTGATAACATATTTTGAAATTCGCAATAAATATTTATTTCTTTTAATATCTGGAAATATCCTGAGTTACAAACGAGCATTTTTAATTTATAATTTACTAGAGGAATTTTCCGGTGGTCGATATTTGCAAATAAAGTCCGAAATAGTATCACTGAAACTTTCCGGATTATTTAAATGCTCATGATGGAGGCCTTTAACCTTGTGGAATTCAAACTTGTCGTTGTTCTCTTTCATTATGTCTATTATTTCCATAAAGTATTTTTTATCCTCGAAATAGGGTGATTCTGTAAACTTGAAGAACAAATAGGGCACATTAATTCTTTTAGCCATGTCAATAGACATTTCTTGAGTCATTGTTGCATAATTGATGTATTTAAGCCGACTATCTCGATGGAAAAAGTACTTCCCTGGATACTTTGTGGATTTTGTTACAGCTCGAGCCAGAAGATAATGGCAACTGGGCTCTGTTAGAGATCCAAAAGTACCAGACATCATTTTCTCAACCATTTCCTCGTAATTATAACTTGGGGGCTCCATTTTCGTTTGATTCCTTTCATCTGCAACTAAAAAGTTGTCCAATCTTTCTCTGAGAATCGGAATCAACTTTTTAGTGTCTCGAATATGAGGTTTTAGAGCATCAAGGCCAATAAACATGTCGACCTGTTCCGGATATAAAGAACAGTATATAAAGCCAATAATTGAAGACATAGAATGCCCCATTATTGAGATTTTGTCCCAATTGTACTCCTTTTTGATGAGATTTAACAAGTGGATTGCATCAATAGTGTTGTAAAACATTCCATCGGGAATTCTAGAAGAAAGTCCATGTCCAGGAAGGTCTATAGCAAGAAATCCAATGTGTTTTGGTAAAAGAGGGGCCAATCTGTCAAATGTCCCAGCATTATCTTGCCAGCCATGTAATCCAATGATTGGTCGAACATTCTGAGGGCCCCACCACCTTCCTGCGATTTCTCCCCATGAAAATTTGATTTTTATTTCTTCACACTGAAAAATAGAATAAAATTGAATTAAAAACTAGTTTAATTGTATAAAAATTGTGATAAATACCTCTCCTTGTGGTTCGGGGAATTTTACATCTGATTCAGTCATTTTACTACAATGAACTGATCTTTTAAAAGCTCCAGGTAATTGCTTGAATCGGAAAAGTGATGAAACAAGCCGCATTTTGCTTCTAACTGGACTATTGAACACTCTCTGGGTAATTTACACAACTACAACGGTTCGGGTTAAATGAGAGACTGAAATGAATTGTAGAGAGAATAACTTAATAGATAATTGGAATTAAATCGCTATATCATTCACGATTAGTGATCAAAGCTCAACTTTCTTATCTTATTGTATTAAATAATAGAGTTTTAAACTGTACAGGTGTTGGTTTACTTTATTGGTACACGCACTTTACAATTTATTTTTGACAAATTTGCAACTGTATAGGAATTGTTCTATGACTTGATAACAGGTCTCTGGGTTATTCAGCATAAAGTGATGATTTCCAGGGACAACTTTCCGCTGAAATTCAGGATTGTGCTTCTGGATTGCTTGACTCAATTCTGATGTTATATGCGTAATAGCATTACTGGTTGAGTCTTCTCCAACCAGGAATAAAAATGGCATGTTTATACTTTCTGCCATGTTCAAGTACGTTTTTTGGTCACAAAGAAAATTATTAAAATATTTGACTCTAGCATCTCGTTTAAAGTAATACTTGTTGGGGAATTTGGTCGACTCTTCCACGCCTCTAGCAAGAAGGTATTTACAGTTTTCCCGGTCCACAGACATAAAAGTGCCAATATAAATTTTTTCAATCAATTCTTCAAAATCATAACTTGGCGGCTCTTGGCCATGTTTAATTCTTTCATCTTCGACAAGCAATCTTTCTACACTGTGTCTGACAAACATAGTGAGTTCGGGCACTTCCCATGGCCTTAGAGAATCCAAAGAAACTACAAAATGAGTTCTGTCTGGAAAAGCTGAAGCATAAAAGAACATTACACCTGCCATCATTGAATGGGCAATTACTCCAATTTTCTTCCAATCGTACAGTTTTCGAACTTCTTCTACAAAAGTCAACATGTCCAGAGTTCCATAGTTCATTCCGATTGGATAGGAATCACTTAAACCATGACCGGGAATATCCAAAGCTAAAAAGCTGAATTCTTTCGGCAAGAATGGAATAATTCGGTCAAAAACACAGCAATTGTCTTGCCAACCATGAAAACAGAGAATTGGCTGCTGGTTTGATGGTCCCCACCACTTTCCACTCACTGTTCCCCATGTCAATTTCAATTTGACAGCCTCAAACTAAAAGGAAATTAAATTGTATAATATAGAATATGATTTAATATTAGAAAAATTATATATTTTACCCTTTTATCATTCCTCTGCCCCTCGTGAATCGCTTTTACAGAATCCTCTCCATTTGTATCGTTAGACATGGTGCAAATGTTCAAAGTCTCTGAGAAGGCAAGACTGACAATATCAACAACTCAATTCAACTTATCTCTTTCCGCTGAAAATCGTTCCGTAGTCTTACTTTAATCGACTATTATTTCTCTCTGTTTGTATGTGTTTTGGAGTTTGGATTCTCCGCAAAGGTATTATGACTCGTCTAGAGACATTTACCTTTAAGCCGGCTCATGAACAGTGGGATCATCTACCTAGCAAAATTCAAAGTCCAATGTAAAAGTTTCTGTCCGGATCATAATAAAATGTATTTTTAAAAATATTTGGTCATCATTGGATTATTTGATCAGCTTTTAATTTTAGTTTTAGCTGTGCCATTTCTTATCATTGTTATCAATGTGGAATCAAGATTAATTAATTACCAATACAGTTTAATAAATAAATTCATTGTTGAAAAAATCAATTTGATTTAAAAGGAATGTTAATAATCAATCGTATATTACGACACACTTCAATCGTCGGCATTGCTCTTAAAATAAAAAAAAATTAGAATTTGAGATAATGTGTTTATTAATATATTACAAATAATATATTGTAAGATATCGTTCAAGTTTATGTACAATTTAGTTTCTTCATATAAATTATAATTTATTTTGTAGTTTCCTATTTTTTCTAATGAAATCCGAAATAACTCCAGCAAACGCTTCTGGATGAGTGAGGAAAAAGTGATGGTTTCCAGGACCTTCAAAAGTTGTAACATCTTTGCCTAATTCTTCTAAATATTTCAACATTTCTTGGTTCACTTTATCATCTCTTTTCTTCATGTAGGAGTCCCTTCCTTTGCAATGCAAAATGGGACAGTACAAATACCTGGCATACTGTTTTGAGTCTTCAAAACAGCGAGCCGCTCTATTGTAACCCTTGATCCGTCCATCAAAGTTGAAGTAATACTTTTCGGGAAATTTTGATGATTTTTTAACATTTCTCGTTAAAAGATATTTCGCATTTGGTATATCAATTGAATTTTGACTTCCAACTGAAATCTTTTCCAGTAACTCTTCATAGGTATAAGACGGTGGTTCTGAACTATAAAGAGCCAAACTTCGTGCATCTGCCTTAAAGAAGCTGTCAATATTTCCCCTATTAAACAGGATTGGATCTGTTTCAAAAGGCTGTAAATTGTCCAATGCAACGAATATGTCAATATTTTCAGGGAATAGAGATGCATAAAAGAAGCCACATATTCCAGACATCGAATGTGATATTAAAGACACTTTAGGCCAGTTGTATTCCCTCCGGATTCTCTCAATCAATACCACTGTGTCGTGTGTGGAATAAATCATTCCTTGTGGATATTTTGATGAAATTCCATGACCAGGAAGGTCAAAAGCTAAATATCCAAATTCCTTTGGTAATAGAGGAATCAATCGATCATAAACTCCACAATTGTCCATCCAGCCATGAAGACAGAGGAATGGACGAACGTTCTTTGGACCCCACCATTTTCCTTGGATATATCCTCCAGGAATGTCTAATTTAACCAAGGTATACTAAAATAAAAAGACCACATTAGTCAATATTTCTATTAAATTATTTCTTGAAATTCTTACCCGATCATCCTGTTTTTCTTGAAGACGAAGCTTTTGAATTTCGTCCATCGTTTTTATAATTTTTCACTGAGCACACGATAGAAGCCGCACTGAGTTCTGTTTACCAGTGAACTGTCTACAATTTATTACAGCAAACTAGAGCTAATATACGAGAAAATAAGCAAGTGTTTGTGAGTAGAAATTATTCTCTGATATGATAGATGCATACATTTTAACAAAAAAATCAACTGAAATTTATTATTTCATTCATGTTATAAATAATCAGCAAAAACAGAGTTAATATTTTTCAATTTATCTAAAAGAGATCCTTTTATGTTATGAAGAAGTATTTTCCAATTATTCAATAGGTTCATTTTTTAACAATGATTTTAATTTATTTTAAACTAATGAATAATTTTTACCATTGAAATAGCTCTGGACAATTAAATTTCTAATTTAAATATAAAGATGAAGTCATTATTGTCAATTTATAATAATTATAGGGGTATTTACATGGTATATTTAAATTGAATTAAGTTTAATTTAATTTGAATTATCGCTTGATATTTATTTAAAACTGAAATAAAAATATACTATGGAAAACCATGGTAAAACGAACAAAAGGTCATTTTTCCAAGATGAAGCACAACCATTTATTACGTTTTCATTCTTAGTTTTTTAGTAAAGACATTTCTCTATCCAATTCCTGTAAGGAACATGGGGAGTCTAAACCTCAACCAACGGGCTTTGACTTTTCGTTGAATATTTGTTTTCCGTTTATTATTAGACAATTAATAGTTTCTAAAAACCGAATTCAGTCAATCCTACCCACTCAGGATTGATTATTAAATAACTACAAATTAAAAAAAAATATTTCAGAAAATAATTTTAAAAATTATATTTTTCGTTTTTTTTCCATTATTTGTTCAACTTTAAATTACATTTTATTTGGTAATCTCCTATTCTTTCGGATAAAATCGGAAATAACTTCAGCAAACGCTTCTGGATGAGTTAGGAAAAAGTGATGACTTCCAGGGCCTTCGAAAACTGAAACATCTTTGGAATTTTCCTGATAATACTTTGCCATTAAAATATTTATATTGCTGTCCAATGGTTTCATGTAAGAGTCACTTCCTTTGCAGTGCAAAACAGGACAATTTAAATGTTTGGCGTGTAGGATGGTTTCTTCCTTAGACCGAACTGCTCTATGGAAACCCTTAAGCCGTCCATCATAATTGAAATAATACTTTCCTGGAAATTTCAATGATCGTTTCACATGCCTTGTCAATAGATATTTTGCATTTTCCTTATCAATTGACTTTCTACTACCAATAGTAATCTTTTCTATCAATTCATCGTAAGTATAAGAAGGTGGTTCTGATTGATTAGAAGAAAAGCTACGAGCCTCTTCTTTGAAGAGACTGTCTATATTTCCTCTTACAAACGGAGCTGGATCGATTTCATGAGGTTGTAAATTGTCCAGAGCAATAAACATGTCAACATTTTCTGGAAACATTGTGGTATAAAAGAAGCCACAAATTCCAGAAAGAGAATGTGAAATCAGGGACACTTTATCCCAGTTGTATTCTCTCCGGATCCTTTCAATTAAATTTATTAAATTATCCGAAGAATAAATCATTCCTTGGGGGTATTTTGATGAAATTCCATGACCAGGGAGGTCAAAAGCCAAGTATCCAAATTCTTTTGGTAGTAATGGTATTAATTTATCAAAAACTCCACAATTATCAAGCCATCCATGAACACAGAGGAATGGGCGAACATTTTTTGCGCCCCACCATTTTCCTTGGATATATCCTCCAGGAATGTTCAATTTAACCAAGGTGTACTAAAAATAAAGAGGCACATAATTAAAAACTATAATATACAGGATAATGTATTGATTCCTTACTCGATCATCCTGTTTTTCTTGGAGACGCAGCTTTTGAATTTCGTCCATGACTTTAGAGCACTCGATTGTGATCGTGCTGAAATGTATTTCAGCAATAACTTGATTATCAAAGTAAAGCTGTCTATGATCATACTTAATTGTATAGTATGTTATGGCTTCAATGTATTTGCCATTAAGAAAGTATTAAACTCTGCCTTAGATAAGAGCACTCTTTCAAATAAGTGACGAAAATTCAAATCTATTTGTAATTATGAACTATTTGTAACATTCGGTAATTATTTCATTTTTTATATCAAAATTTATCTCAAACAGAAATTAACACATTTTAAATGTTGTTTCTTTCAATAAGTTATAAAAAGTCGTTTAAAGTCAACCATTGAAGTGCTGAATCATGACCAGATACCTCATCTTCCAACGAAGATTCAAAGTTCAATTTGAAACTCTCTGTTTGTCTTACTTTTAAGCCCATAAGATACATACACTACAAACCCTGTTTTCAATTTCGTTAAATGCAATTTATATATTTCTTTAAATACATTTATAATTTATTTGATAACTTTTTATGTTTTTGAATAAAATTAGAAATTTCTCCTGCAAACGATTCTGGATGAGTGAGCAAAAAGTGATGATTTCCTGGACCCTCAAAAAATGTAACATCCTTTCCCAATTCTTTGAAATAATTATATAACTTGTCGGTGTCTTGATTACTTTTTACTATATAAGAGTCCCTTCCTTGGCACATCAAAACAGGGCAATCCAAATTCTTCACAAATCCTTTGATATTTTCAAAGGTTCGAGGTGTTCGACTGTATCCTTTAATTCGTCCATCAAAGTTGAAATAATATTTTTCGGGAAATTTCGACGATTGTTTTATATTTCTTTCCAAAAGATATTTTGCATTTTCTTTATCAATTGAATTTTGACTTCCAACAGAGATTTTTTCAATCAATTCTTCATAGGTGTAAGATGGTGGTTCTGACTGAAAAGGAGTCAAAGTTCGAGCTTCTTCTTTAAAGAAAAGATCAACATTATTCCTGTCAAATACAGCAGGATCTTTGACATAATGGTGTATATTGTCCAAAGCAACAAACATGTCAATTTTATCTGGAAACATTGTGGCATACAAGAAGCCACAAATTCCAGATAAAGAATGTCCTATCAAAGACAATTTGTCCCAGTTATATTCCTTTCGGATTCTTTCAATCAAAATCACTGTATCGTCAATGGAATAAGTCATTTCTTTTGGATATTTGGAAGATAATCCATGACCGGGAAGATCGAAAGCCAAATATCCAAATTCTGGTGGTAGCATTGGAATTAATCGGTCATAAACTCCACAATTATCCATCCAGCCATGAAGACAGAGAAATGGGCGAACATTCTTTGCACCCCACCATTTCCCAGAAAGATATCCTCCGAGATAATTTAATTTAACCGAGGTGTACTACAAGTAAAAATATTTTATATTTGTCTTTAAAAATTATAGAAATTTCTTACTCTCATCTTGTTTTTCTTAAGAACACAGCTTCTAAATTTCGTCCATTACTCGTGAGCACACATTTTTATTCGCACTGAAATGTATTTTAGCAATTACTTTATTATCAAAATAAAGCTGTAGTGATACTTAATTCTATAGGACTTCAATGTGTTTGTGAATTAGATAATATTAAACTAGATTTGATTAGATCTCTCTTTTTATTAAATAAATTATTTTAACTTATTATCAAGTTTATTTTTGAATCATTTGTTTGTATTAATTAAATTTAATTTTATATATATTTACGTTACAATAAATGAAAATAAAACTCACTTAATAGGAACATAAATAAGTTGAATTTAGCTTAATTGAGCTTTCTTTGTGTGTGTTTTTGGATTCTCCCAATAGGTGTGAATAAACGGTCTAAAGACAACCACTAAATTGCTGACTCATGAACTGTTACCTCATCTTCCAAGCGAAATTCAAAGTCCAATTTGGAACTGTCTGTCTGACTGTCTGGGTTTTAAGTAAGTTGATAAGATGTGGAATGAAAATACCATATTTTGAAATTTCATTAAATGGAATTTAATTTGTTAATTTTTATAAAGTTATAATTTATTGGGCAGTTTTCTATTTTTTCTAATAAAATCTGAAATGGCTCCAGCAAACGCCTCTGGATGAGTGAGAAAAAAGTGATGATTTCCTGGGCCTTCAAAAGCAGTAACGTCCTTCCCCATTTCTTTGAAATAATTATGTATTTCAGAATTGTCTTGGTTATCTTTTAAAGTCATATACGAGTCTCTTCCTATGCAATGTAATACTGGGCAATTCAAATATTTTGCAAATACTTTGGTATCAGCTATAGTCCTAGATCCACGATTATATCCCTTAATGCGTCCATCAAAGTTGAAATAATACTTTCCGGGAAATTTTGAAGATCGTTTTACATTTCTCGTCAAAAGATATTTCGCATTTTCTTTATCAATCGAGTCTTGACTTCCAACTGAGATTTTTTCAATTAATTCTTCGTAAGTATAAGATGGTGGTTCCGATTGGTAAGGTGCTATAATTCGTGCTTCTTCCTTAAAGAAACGGTCAACGTTTTTTCTGGCAAATACTGCAAGGTCTGTAACATAAGGCATGACATTGTCCAAAGCAACGAACATGTCCAATTTATCTGGAAACATTGTGGCGTAAAAGAAACCACAAATTCCAGTTAAAGAATGTCCAATTAAGGAAACTTTATCCCAGTTATATTCCATTCTAATTCTCTCAATTAAAACCACAGTATCGTCTAAAGAATAAATCATTCCTTGTGGATATTTTGATGAAATTCCATGGCCGGGAAGGTCAAATGCTAAATATCCAAATTCCTTTGGTAATAGAGGAATGAATCGATCATAAACTCCACAATTGTCCATCCAACCATGAAGACAGAGAAACGGACGAATATTCTTTGGACCCCACCATTTTCCACAAATGTATCCGCCAGGAATGTTTAATTTAACCAATGTATACTAAAATAAAAAGACTTTATATTAGCCAATATATCTATTAAAATATTTTATAAATTTCTTACTCGATCATCCTGTTTTTCTTGAAGGCGCAACTTTTGAATTTCGTCCATTTTTTGCAGAAAATTTTACTGGGACCACGTTAGTTACCGGCACTGAAAAGTTTTGACAAATAAATTGTCTAGATTTTTTCTCGCAAACCGACGAGGTTAAGCGAATAAATTAAACAAGTGTTTGTGAGCAAAAAATTGTTTCATGTTTTTATAAATGTAAATGTGCACGAGCTCAAATACAACTATTTTTCAATAGTGTTTAATAGTAAAGAATTGGTTTAGTATTTAATTGAATGTAAATTACAATTTATAATATCGATTTTATATTTGTAATAAATAAATATTTTATTTTTTAAAGAAAAAGGATTGCACAGGCGAAGGGTCGGCCATAAGCGTGATAGTGATTTTATTTTTAAATCATTTGTATTTTAAAATTAATAAAGAAAGTAAGCAAGGGAAGGGAGAAGAGAACCCGCTCAAAATTTCTTTATCCGTATATTAATAGGTAAAATTATTGGTAAAATAACAAAAAAGTAGCCGAAGAAAGGCAGGGACTTGTTACACATTTCGAGTGACATCTCGTAGGAAATATAAGTTTTTTTTAAATAAAAAAAAATGATGAAAATAGTTATTTTTAATAGCTTAGTTGCGAGATTAAATACAAAAAAAATATTATTTAGAAATAATGTTTATTTAAACAACTTGAAGGAAAAATGAACCAAATTAAACTCAAGTAGAGTTCTAGAAAACGAATGAAATGAGTTTACGATACGAGTGTTTAATATGTGGTTTTCCAACCAGTTTTTTACAAGATGTTTTTCTACCCCTGCAAATACCAAAACAAAGTTTTAAATACATTCTTAATAATTTATTTAAATAATTAAGTGAGAAGTTAGAATAAACTTTTAAGACTTGGTTACATGTGTTAAATTAACTTTAAAAATCGAGTATCTAGTAATTAAGAATAAGTCATAGCAATAAATGCAAATTAAAACTTAAAATTTGCCATGAAACGAAAAAATTGGCGCTTTCCGCTTTTATTCGGGAATATCTCAGTAAAAGGTCATTTTACCATCATGGTCAATGCATTCTTTTTTTACTTTCAGATAAAATTCTATCAATTTATCTTACAATTTCACTAGTGCACTTTGAGTTTAGTTTAAACAGACCTATTAATTTATTCTGTAATAGCTTAAAATAATAGATATAGAGCAAAAGCCTATCTTAATTTTTTAATACAATTAATAAAACAATAAATTCTTTTTGGAATTCCAAAGCCATTTAATCATATACTAGATTACAATTTATCACAATTCGTCTGATAGAGTTCGATGTTTTATAATATAGATGATATAATTTCCGAATTCGCCTTAAGGTTCAGAAGAAAAAAATGGTGATAATTATCAATAAGCACATTTTCACAATTTATTGGGAAATATTTTATGCTTTTGAATGAAGTCTGAAATGGCTCCAGCAAACGCTTCTGGATGAGTGAGGAAGAAGTGATGATTTCCTGGACCTTCAAAAACTGTAACATCCTTTCCCAGTTCTTGAAAATAATTGAACATTTCGTCGTTGTCTCGTTTATTATTTTTAATCATATACGAGTCCCTTCCTTGGCAATGTAAAACGGGGCAATTCAAATATTTGGCAAAAACTTTGGTATCTCCCAAGGTCCGAGATGCTCGATTGTATCCTTTAATTCGCCCATCAAAGTTGAAATAAAACTTTTCGGGAAATTTAGAAGATCTTTTGACATTTCTCGTTAAAAGATATTTCGCATTTTCTTTATCAATTGAATTTTGGCTACCAACACAAATCTTTTTAATTAACTCCTCATAAGTATAAGAAGGTGGTTCCGGATGAAAAGAAGCCAAAGTTCGAGCTTCTTCAATAAATAGTCGGTCAACATTTTTTCTAGTAAAAACAGCAAGGTCTGCAACGTACGGGTGGGCATTGTCTAAAGCAATGAACATGTCCAATTTATCTGGAAACATTATAGCGTAAAAGAAACCACAAATTCCAGTTAAAGAATGTCCTATAAAAGAAACTTTGTCCCAGTTATATTCCCTCCTGATTTTCTCTATTAAAACCACGGTATCATCTGATGAATAAATCATTCCTTGTGGATATTTTGATGAAATTCCATGACCAGGAAGGTCAAAAGCCAAATAACCATATTCTTTTGGTAAAAGAGGAATTAATCGATCATAAACTCCACAATTGTCCATCCAACCATGAAGACAGAGGAAAGGACGAACGTTCTTTGGACCCCACCATTTGCCACAAATATATCCTCCAGGAATGTTCAACGTAACCAAAGTGTACTAAAAGTAAAAATACTTAATATTTGTCTTTAAAACTTGCAGAAATTTCTTACTCGTTCATCTTGTTTTTCTTGAAGTCGCAGCTTTTCAATTTCATCCATTATTTTTAAACCGGAAAATTGGACCTAGCACCCGTAAGATAGCGACACTGAAATGTTTTACAAGTGAATTCTCACAAACTGACGAATTGAGCAAAAATGAACAAGTGTTTGTGAATACTAAAATGTCATTATTTAACATATAAATATAGATGTTTATGTGCTTAATTAAAACTGCTTTTGAAAGGCTTTTACACAGAATGTTGTTATAAAATATACTATTTTTAAGCTGTTTTTATCATTAAATGACAGTTATTTTTTATTAACTCATTCTTATTTTAGAAATAACCCAAAGGATTTTTAATAGTTATTTAATCAATGTGTGGGAAGATGAATCATAATTAAACACGAGCAAAATTCAAGAAAACGAATGAAATGATTTTTTTTCCGTCTAGTTGTTTACAAAATTTTATAATATTCACTTATTTATTTGTATTTTATTCGCAAAGTATTGAATAAAATATAAAATGACAACCCAAAACTAAATTAAAGTATAAACACATTAAATTAAAGATAATAGAACTTTAGGCCTCAATTTTTCGATATTTCATGGAACACAATGTGTCACTAATATTTACATGATAGTACTAATCATTTAAACTACTTTTACAATCCAGACCCAATATCTAAGAAAAACTTTAATTTGGGCATTTATAATAATATTTCCCACTACATTCCTGGACGGAACT
>JXOV01007935.1:0-11733 GCA_001014945.1 Clogmia albipunctata | reverse complement strand
TCGTTACTAAAATATTGCACATCACTACTGTTAATGCTTTATCATTATATCTAATTAATGAAACTCAGTAAAATCACGTTGATGTAGAAGTATATTCCATCCACCTTGTTTACATGCTATTTTGACACCATAACTTCAATCATCATATACTGGTGCAATATTCAAAATACATTCACAGTACAGTTAAATAAGAGGAACCTATAAGTATTGGAAACGAGACATTTAATATAAAAATTCAATCTATTTAGCTTAGACTTATTTTTGAGTGCAAAATTTTGCCACTGCTCAAATTTGAATTAAAGAAAAGCTAAAAACATCAAAATAAGACAAAAACACAACAAAATTAACACAACTACATTAAATAATTGTCAATATTTTTAACTAATTTTATATTAGATATCTTTGCGATTATTGGGCTGACCCATGGGAATTATGCAGTTATCCCGTATTTAGACAATTTCGTCAAATTGATTCAAGTATTTTTAAATCTGCTACGACATAAAGTTGTAAACTGTTAAGAGATGTACTGTGTGTAAATTTGCAATTCCAGCTTATTTTACAGAGATATCAAGGACAAACGGGTGCGACTATAACTTTAATTGATAATGTTGATAATTGTATGTATTTGAAACAGCACATAAATATTCCAACAAAAGTTAATCAATTCGAAATAAAAATGGAAAAGGATCCAAAAATATAAATTCATACTAAAAATATTCCAAAAAGCTTAAATTATCTAATTAAATAATTCTTTTTTATGTTAAGATTGAAGATTAATCTCTTTTTTCTTAAATAAGTTAAATTTTTTTAAATTTAATGGATATCCTTATGCGCTACAGAATGCCAAATTCGATTGTTAGATTTTTTTTCGTTAGTGCGGTCATATATGTATAAATTATATGTATCAAAAAGAAACATTAATTTAAACTGAAATATTTTCAAAACCAGAAGTCAACACTTTACTAAGATTTGGAATCGTTATAATTTTTTATTAATGCTTTTATATTATAGAGTAATAAGAAGTCTAAATATTATTTCTTATAATTTTTCTTGAATCACTATAAATATCTTATGTGAACTAGTTAATGTAGTTCAGAGATATTTGAACCCAATAGTCTAATTTGATCTAATTTGCTCTCAAGAACTAGTGGAAGTAATTAAAATTTGTCTGCTAATCAAGAAGTTGGTTCCCAAATAAATTGTTAACATTTGTGTACTTTGTTCTGGGAGGACAAAGGTGGCAAGTCAATTGTGAGGCAAACAAAGACCGTTCCGGTGATTCTTTATCTAATTGCCAGTTTAATCAAACAGGCAAACATTCTTCTGCTCCTAGCAATATGCAAACACAAAGAGTCAACTTTCCTGCTCCAAGAAATTTGCATATTCCTTCCCATTGACAAACTACGCGAAACAACATTGTTGCCAAATTATAATGCTGTCTCACCATGGAGTATCAGTTCCTAAAAAGAATACAAAAATCTCTGAAGAATACAATATTAATCAAATTAGAAGTTTCTGAAATAAAAAAATTCAAACAATTGATCTAGCATAGTAATTATTAAATAAGTATTTCAAAAAAATAGACTCTTACTCAATATTTTTTTTGAAAATAAGAAAAAATCAGAAAAATATAAAAGAATTGATTTTTAATTCTATTATCATCAAATATTCTTATTTCCAATTCCATATTCCNATAAAAAAATTCAAACAATTGATCTAGCATAGTAATTATTAAATAAGTATTTCAAAAAAATAGACTCTTACTCAATATTTTTTTTGAAAATAAGAAAAAATCAGAAAAATATAAAAGAATTGATTTTTAATTCTATTATCATCAAATATTCTTATTTCCAATTCCATATTCCGTCGATTCCCACCTCTTCCGTTGCGAAGGCTAAACTGAGCGAATTAAACTAGGAAATGCTATTTAATCTTCTATACTTTCTAAACATGATCCAATATGACAGTTTTCAGCATTCAAACTCGAAAAAGTTACATGGTGGATAAAAATGTGAGACGAATTGAGAGCTCATCATCGCAGGACAAGCCATGCCCTATGCTCCGAAAGGAGCGGCGTCTAGCCAAGGAAGCCTGACCGCAAGACAAGCCTATTTTGAAGGTGTTAAGAAAATAATTTTTGAAACTGGTCAAAAGAATTTCAGAAACTTTTAATGGGATTCCAAAGAGACTATGTTAAAAAATAAACCCAAAAACATAATCAATACGTGTGATTTCTTGCTCATTTCATAAACTGTCCAATCCATCCTCGTGTATCCAAGAAAATCTTCTCTTTTTTTAAGAAAAATATTTAAAACATGGATATATGATTGAAAACTTAGAGATCGGCGAATCTGGGTTTACCAGATAGATGATAAAATATATTTTTTGAGATTCAGCATTATCAGTATTTTTCCTCCCACCTCTCTTTACCTTTGAAGCTGGCCATTTTCAAGGCAAAGATTATGCCGATACTTTTCTATGCCTTGGAGATCTGGGGCTCCTGCTGTAACACAACAATGGCGTCTCTACTCCAAAAATATAAGGAGCATAGCGGAAGCTCCCTGGTTAATCAGAAACAGTACTATCTTGAGAGACCTACAAATACCCATCATCAGAGAAATCGTCGCTACTCGCAAGTTCCGCTATAGACTCCTATACCATATCAACGACACAGCTGGCCAACTATTGGCTCCCACAACCAGCAGACTTTCCAGACAACAGGGAAACTGAAAACATTTACATAAAGTCTTTTGTACCCCCTTTACCTTAAGCCCATAATCCTTCCCCCATTCCCTGTTGTGTTTACAAGTTTTGTAAATGTCCTGGATATGAAATGCATTATTTTTTTCATAAATCTCAATGAGGAAATTTAATTTCATTAAAGATGCAAAAAATATTTTGTTATTGTGTTTCATTAACTTTTATAATAAATTTAAAGGTAAGATTGCCCAAATGTCAATAATATTGAATTATATATAATAAGAGAATGTTTAAGTTTTTAATTTTTTTTTATTTTTTATTTGTATATTTTTGATTTTTGATTTTCTTTTTAACAAAAGAAATCATAATAAAAAAATTGCACTAGTTCGAAACTTCACTGAAATTGAAGTGAAAGAGCTAACTTGACGACACGAAAGTGCAAAACTCTTTTTTTAGTGTCAATAATTATTGTGTGTACTGAACTTCGCCTGATTATTTAAAAAATCGTAATAAATATCAATGCATACCTTATATATTTTTTAAGATTAAAAATGAAACTTGTTTTTAAATGCAAATGATAAATTATATTAGCTGAAACTTCGTAACCAATGTGCATCAACGAAATAAAATATAGGCAATTTCCTTAAGCTGGATGGTATCATTTCCTTCTTGACTGCCTCCGCGCGATTGGCTTGTTGTTATTCAAAGCTGACTTGCTACGTGCTTTTCAAATTCTGACTCTGATTTCTCATATCTGCAAATAATTAACTAATTTACTTTGCATATTTAGTCCTTTTTGCACCCTTCTTCAGTTCCACTATTTTGAACACATCTTCTCCACCTTCTCCCTCACGTCCTCCCCTTTCTGGAGCTCCTCGTTCAGGTAACTTATTGTGTTCACCCTCTGCTTAGCACTTGCAAAACTTTAAAGGGTTCTTTGAGGGTGCTTAGCAAATACACACACACAAATACAGACACACGTACTCGTTCCATCGTGATTTCCAATTTGAATTTAAATTGAGTTATATTAATACTTTTAATAAACTAAAACGTGTTTATGGGATAATTAACACAGCACACACACCCAACACCCTAAAGGCATTTCCCATTCCATGGTTTCTTCCTCTTCATCCCTAATCCCTGGAAAAATAAACAACCCCTAATGACGACGACAAAGACAACTATGACGACGATGATGATGATGATTAGAGCAACAACATTGAATTTGTTGTCAAAGGTGTTTGTTGCCATGAAAATCCGAATTTTATGTTATGGACTTTAGGAATTTGCCGACCAGAAAGACGTGTTGGAGCTTTGGAAATGTGAACTGGCTTCCCTGGAGGTGGTCAGGAGGCAGTTGATCTGAAATAATTGCGGTCTACCAACTGGAGCCGGAGATAAATGGCCCACTTCCAATCCACTCCCGCCTGACCCTAATTTAGTCTCGAAACTAGACATCTTTTAGGTGAACCCTTTGACCTGTGTATCGCCTAATCCCCTACAAGTCCGATTATTTTGTCAAATGGGTGACACCACTGAATTTGCAAACAACAAACCAATCCGGCTCATGATGTAGCTCCATTAATTCTAATGATCCCCATTCATCAGCAATTAACTAAGGATGTGAATTCCTTAACAGATTTCGCTTTGATTTAGGACATTTCTTGGAAAGTGAGATAACAAATAAATTTGTTGATGTGTTTTCCTGTTTTAAACCCACTGTTTTTATCTACGAAATTAGCTAAAATAGTTTTAAATGAATAATTTGTAGTTTTAAGGTTTATGGCTTTCTATTAAATATATTTGAATTACTTGTTTATGTTTCTGTCTTTCATTTAACTAATAAATTGGTTATTCGTTTGCTCTGCATTAACTTAAACTTTTGTTTAAATTTAAATAAATTATAAATTACTTTTTATTTCATAAACTTTAAATTATTCAATTTTAAGAGTTTTTCTTTTACTTTAAAGTAAGAAAAATATAAACTAATACTATAATAAAAATTAAATTTCAACTTGAAATTATTCAGATTTATTATTTATGTAAACAAATAGTTTTAACTTCTTAAACAGTTTTCTATATTTAGTAAAAACTTGAAAAATCAACTTTATATTAAAAGGATAAGAAATATAACTATTTTTTTTACATCATTCCGCCTTGACCTCTCCTTCCCCATGCAATCTGCCATGGCGGATACCGTCGCAATTTTTACGTAGCCAGTAGGATGTCGTTGGTACCGGTGGATTACGGACTTCTACTGACAACGGCTTCCATGCTTTTCGGTCCATAGCAATAACCTTTGCGTCCTCTACTAGCACTCGTCTATTTTTCAGATCTGATCCCAACTGCTTGATCCAAGTCTTCTTCGGAGCTAATAGTTGTACTCTCTACTGCTGCGGTCGTTCTCCCCAGAGTATACGATGTGGTATTCGATTCGCCGGCATCCTGCAAACGTCGAATCTGGAAGACCTCCAATTTGTTCAGGTCGGTTTTCAGTAACGTCCAAGTCTCTGATCCATATAAAAGAGAAGGGAGAACCAGCGTCCGGTAGACACGAATATTAGTCTTAATTGAGACGTTGCTTCTACTCCATAAACCCCGTTTCAGCGTAGCAAATGCGGCAGTTGCAGTTCCAATTCGGCTATTCACGTCTATCGTAGCAACCACTATTCCCTCTTCCAGCATAGAACCCAAGTACTTGAACTTCTGGACCTTTTCATTACGAATCTCCTCCAAAAAAACATCGGCATTGGAGCCTTCTGACGTCATCGTGTTCGTCTTGGCCTAATCATTAGACCATATGGTTGGGCAGCTCTGAAATATCGTTGAGGATCTGCGTCGCTTCTCCTTCTGTATCTGAAAAGAAAATACAATCATCGGCAATTATTAAATTTATTTAATATTTTTAACTGCTATTATTAATATGAAAATCATTAAAATAAACTATTAAACTGCTCCAAAAATGAGATATAATTAAACTATTGAATTTTAATCAAAATAAGAATTTTTGGCTACATTGATATTAAGCGTATCTGTTTTTTTAATTTCAAATTTAATTTGAATTTAAAAAAAATACAGTAGATAATGTTTTTCAAAAACATTAAATATTTTGTATAAAACTCGGACGACAGTCATTGTGAAAAACAACCGGTCCTTTTAAAACTCACTATCAATCAATTCTATGAAACATCGCTTTATCGCTATATTTAAAAGAGCAATAATAATATATTATATCAATTTAAGTGATATGTGTCATTAAGTAAGGATCATTTGAACAAAGCACAAGTACTAATTTTAATGTTTTTTTCTATTTCTTTAGGCTTATGGGTCGGTCCGGCCCTTTGCCTGTGTGATCCACCAACAGACAACAACGGAGGGAATGTTGTCTGTTGGTGGCCTCCTTTTGTAATCGTCTACTCCTAAAAGTCGATCTGCTACTTCATTACTGAATGCCTCGCATCATTTCTTGGATCTATTCGTCTAGGTATTTTTCGTTTCAAACGCTCTCCAGTGGCTTTCCTTGTGGTTTGTGTTTCGCAGTCTAGCATAAGGGACGTGCCTTATAAGATTTTATAAAGTTTAATTTTGTTTTGCTTGGAGATATTTAATTGCACTGTTTTAATTAACTCCAAATAATCTTCACAATAAGCTATGAGTATTTTGAATTAAATTAATCGACAAGAATTACGATCTTTAATTTTAATTTAAACATAAATCATCTTTCGCCACAAAATTATGTATCATAACCAAAGCAATAAAAATATGACAAATTACTTGCATTGATATTTTGTATCAGAGCCGAAATGTATGTCCCACATTGTGGATTAATTATTCGGAAATAAATGAGCAATAAATTACACGTTAAATGAAAATTATTGCCCTGCAAAGAGTTACTCTTGTTGCAGAAATATTTGCAGAAACGGCAAATAAAATACAGAGTCGATTAGATGAAAGGGTCGTGCTGTGAAGTTCGGTTGTTGAAAGTGGAAGGAATTGTTGCGATTGGAATTTGGCCAAATGTAAATTTAATCCACATATTTGGATTAAAGTTATTTTGCAAAAAATATTGCAAGGCGAAAAACAAAACAGGAATTCGCTCCATAGAATTCGACTACACATTTTCCAGTGAACTTCGGCAAACCCTCTTTAGACTTCATAGAAGAGCAAAGTTAACCAAAGAAGAGCAGGCTTGGAGAAGTTCAATGGCTTTCTCAAGTCTCCATAATATGGAGTTTTTGTTATGGTAGGCTGGACGCAGATCCCGCTCGGGGATTATAGCCCTTACTCATATATAATTAAGATCATTGTAACGATGCACGATATCAACAAATGTATGGTGGACAGCCATACGCCCCTCCTCGTATACCGCCCTTAATCTCCCTTCCTACTACCATTTCTGGCCCTATTGGTAAAGATATAGTAATAGTTAAAAATCATCCTAGGAGATTTTTGAAAAAGTAACTTTCTAACTATTTGACGCGTTTTTGTTTGATTTTGTGGGCATTCACAGAGAAAGTGCTCGATTGTGTCTTCTTCCAATGAGCATCTCTTGCTTTCGCTTGTTTCTGCCAGACCCATTTTTTGAAAGTGTGACCCCAGAAGGCAATGGCCTGTTAGTAGGGTTGCTGCTTTTCTTATTTTTCCCATATGAGTTGGTCTAACTCGAGGGGCTGACGTGGTGCGGTAGGTCTCTTTGGGATTTAACTCCCGCGACACCGCTAGGGCAGTATAGGTCTAGCCGCTTTTCAGGAGAGTTAGAGATGTGGACAGCTAGTTCGTGGAATAAATTAATAAATACATAAATTATACTATACTGTTAGCTCTTTATTCCTATCATTCCATTCCGACTCCATTGCCATAGACAATGTAACGACTAAAGATTGGATAGGATTAAAGTGATAATTAGGACCGCCATTCAGCACCTCACACTAGGGCAGTATATGTTTAAAAATTATGATAAAAAATTATAAAAATAATGATAATGCTTCTACATATTCTTTTTACTCTTTAGTTGACAGGTGGGCCTTTAAATAAAAATATATAATATACCACAAGGTTTTTTAAAAATGTTTTGAAGCGAAATATGTTGAAATCGCATTAAATTTTTTATAGAAATATCTTCAAAATTCTTATATAACAAGCGTTGAGTGATCTAATGAGTTGTGCAGATCACTTTTAATGTAATGAAAGATGGCAGAAGTAAAGATTTGAGATCCCAAAAGATTGCGTTTGGTTTCCAGGAAAAGATGTAGTGTTCTCGACGACTTATTTACAAAGTTATTAAAGGAATGAAGGATGCATCCGGAAGGAAAGAGATGGAGAAGCAATTTCATATATCCGGAGGTGCTTCTCAGGTCCTGGACTGTGGTGGGAAATTTGAATAGTCATAGTTACATAGCAATTCAAGTGGTGAATTCAAAGCGAAAAGCAAAAAATAATTATTTTCTAAAAATAACTTTTTTCAGAAATAAATAAAAACAACTTTAACTTAAATTGTAAAATTATTACAGTACTCTATATATTATATCTATTGCGAATACTTTTTTCAAATTAAAATATACAAAATTTGTAGGTTTCACAGCTTCTCAGAGAGAGCGAGCTGATCCTGATAAGGTATAAATATCAGGATCAGCTGAAGTGTAGTAATTAACTCAGCCAGACACCATCACTACAAAATTGACACATAAAATAGATATTTGAATCATGATCATATTAAACAAATTATATCAATAATTTATACAGAAAAGTTTGATTTGCAAATGATTTTAGTTCAATAAAATGATTCTGCCTCTGTGTCCTAGTGGTTAGTACCCTGGACATCCTCTTTGAGATCGTGGGATCAAATCCCGGGCGGATATTTTTCTAGCGCGAAAAAGTTTCCATTTGTGTACATCATTAACATTGCGAAATAATATTCATTGCGAATTATAAATTTGTAATGGCGCAAACAAATAAATGAAATGGGCGGAATGACTGGATCCGTTTGCAACCGATTTTAGGTGCTATTAATTGACTACTAATACACTGAAACCCAAACAGTCACGTAAAATCTAACACCCGTGGTTGAGGTTGATACTACCCCTAGTTCCATCGTGAATGTCGTGGGAATGGTTTATTTTATTTTAAAATGACTATATTCAACTTCTTGCAACGGAGTGTGTGTTTGGTGTAAATTTAGTAGTGAAGACGTCTGGTTGGGAAAATTATATTTCTGTAGTATTCTCTCCAATAAAAAATTGAGCGGTAAAAATTTAATAAAAGAACATTTCAATGGTTGGACTATAACTCGTTTTAATTTAATAAATAGATCAAGTAACATGAACTAATTTTGAAAAATTCAGATTAAAATGTCTTTAAATGGTATATCGATCTTTTATAACATATTATTTCATTTTAATTTATATCGGTTTTTAATTTTCAAAAAATAGTTAAAACATTTCTTCTAAAAATTTATGTTTTATTTAAGAAAACCTAAATGTATCTGATAACATACCCGCCCCATAGACGAAGTGGTAATTCTCTAGTCTGCCTCCTCGGAAGCCGCAGCCGTGGGTTCGATCCCTGGGCGGATAGGATTGACGGGATCCTTTTTCAACCGGTCTAGGTGCTATTAATTGACTATTGATACACTGAAAATAAATAGTCATGGAAAGTCTAACACCAACAGATTTATTAATTACATTATTATTTTTCAAATAAAATTATAAAGTTTTTATGTTATGTTCCTCAAAGAAATATTTATTTTAATTGCTTAGTTTTTTACATGTTATTATGTTTCTTTTGCATGGTTCAAACTTTAACAATGTTTTTTTACTAATACTAACAGTGTTAAGAAAATATCAGGAAAACTTTGATGTGGTCATACTGCGTACAAATTATATTTTGAAATTAAATTGTGGATTTGACGAAGTGCGGTGTAGAAATCGTGATGAAAGAAAGCCGATGGGGAAAGGGAACGAGCATTTAATGCATGTCTGATTCCTGGCTCCTGGTCTTGTGGCAAAAAGGAGAGCCCAGAAGCAGCAGCATCATTTATTTCAGATGCCGTTCTGCTTGGGTAATTGCACTTTAATGGATCCAAAATGAACTTTTCTTATTTGCAGCAGTTAAATGTTCATGTCGGTTTAATTGGTAATTTATTGCCGCAGATAAAAATGACTCGAATAATGTGGATCTGAAGACGATTTGATTTTCCTGTCCTGCTCTGTCCTCTCCTGGCATCCCAGTGTTTGGTCAAAATGTCGTTCAGTTAACGGCAAGTAATTGAATTGTCGACGAAACCAACGATTAATGGCAGTTTCATTTTTTCTTTTCTTATCTCACTGTTTAGTGGCTCGGAGACTATCATTTAGTTATGACATTGTTAGCAGAAAATATGCGTTTCTTTTGGTTACCTTTCAATGTTATTATTTTAAGTTAAAATAACTTAAAGTCGATCAGCAATTTTGTTGTGACGTTCTATTCAAGAAATATTTTTATTATCTATCCCTTTTCCAGGAGTGGATGCAGTTGAGATAGCTAAAATGAATCTTCAATTATATACAATCTATCAATAGACACGAATTAACTCACCATTGTTATGTCTTGAAATATCTCTAATTTTAAAAGATTTAGAATTCCATACGATTTAAAATGAAGAAAAGAACTATATACACACCATTTCATCGCTTTATTACAGGTGTCTTCGAAATATGTGGTAAGAAATATCTCCAAGTGTATCAATCTGATCCCCATTATTGTGGTACTGTGAAAAATGATATCATTAGCCATCACCAGAACTGTAAAACAAAAAATTAGGTTTGTTGCAAATACTTGGAAAAAGCAAGATTTTAAGTGTGCAGATCTTTATATCCATAAATAATGTTTAATTTTTTTATGACAAATTGTTCTCAATTTAAACCTTATAAATCGCATTCTATTGTACCTAGCTTCACTAAATTTAATATCCATTTAAGTAATTCGATGTGTTACAATAATAGAAAACTTTTACTATTGTTATCAGTTATGTAAAATAAAAAATTAAAAGATTAAAAAAAGCTTTGAATTAAAAAAGCCTTAGTTTTCATTTCAGAATTTAATTGAATTAATTGGAATTTATGTGGAATTTCCCAAGAGAGGCTGGATGGTCTGGAAGATCTGGCGCAAGAGCCGACTGTGACGTCTTGGGACTGGCCAGCGAGTGTGAGCTCCCAGAAATACTAGTCGTTGTTAAGACGACTGTACAAGAGTTTCTAACAGGCAGCTTCTCGTGGGCGTGTTAAGCCACCGTGTGATTATGGTATTTATTTTTTGAATTTTCTCACCTTTTAAGAATAGGACATATAAAAGTCGTGACTGTACTTTAATAGTGTCTCTGAGGAAGTGTAATTATTTTTCCGCAGACGACTATGTGTATTGGAAATTAAAATATGGAAGATAATAATAATATTTACAATTATGTACAGAATTGAGGAATGTGGAAAAGGGATACGATGATTGGAAAATGGATGTGAAAAGTGTCCAATTTTCAGGGATGATCAACCCTTTTCACGATCACTGCAAGTTATTTGAGGTATTATATCAAGCCTCAGCATTTGTTCATTTCAATTGAACAGAATACTGTTAACAATAATATTTTAAAATAATTACAATAGGTTTATATGGAGGGAAAAATGAATTGTTAGTGGATAGGAGCAATGTTGGAAAACAGAAATTGCTCCTGGGGTTTTTGGATGTAGTAGTTCATACTACATCAGTCATGAATTGTAATTATGTGCTCGACAGGTTTTAAGAACTCGGTAACATCGGTATTTATTCTTTTCTTTTGTATTGTACTATATAATCAAACTCAGATAAATATTTGAAAAAATGAAAGTTTAAAATCAAGTTTTCAATATTCAGATTTTTTTAATACTCGTAATTTGCGGTTATTTTTAATAAGAACATAAAAATTATGCCATCCATAATCAAATAACATAAATTTTCGAAATAATTTTAGAAACACATATTAAAGATGAGCATTCATCATTAACCCTGCAGCGAGTACCTACATAC
>JXOV01007930.1:19850-34327 GCA_001014945.1 Clogmia albipunctata | reverse complement strand
ACGGATCGCTTAACACCTTAGATTTGGGGGATATTTTATACTTTCGTGTCTCTTACAATTAGAACCTGACGAAACCAATAATTGAATTCCCCCCTTTATTTGGCATCTCTTTGCAGTGGTCTGCGGGGTCGGGGTGGACATCACCATGCACGGACACAAAGCAGGCCGATACATATTGTAAGGGTTGATTGAATCTTGAGAGAAAAAAACCCGATCCAATGACTTTCTTAACCATTTCCCCTCTTCATTTTCAGATTCTCATCAGCTTTAATATTTTTCTTAGAAATCAAGTGGATAATCACATTATTTGTCCAATTATGCACCAAGTAAGTACGAATACGTGTCCAATTTATTTTTACAGCCTGATACAAAAGGGCGATGTAGTAGTTACAACCTAAAAAACGAACAAAGTTTTCCGGTTTTAGCTCTTCGACATAAGTTTGAGTTTCATAATGCGATACTTTTTCATACTAGGAAAAATTATTTCACTTCTGAAAAAAAGAAAGTCATAATCTCNCGTGTCCAATTTATTTTTACAGCCTGATACAAAAGGGCGATGTAGTAGTTACAACCTAAAAAACGAACAAAGTTTTCCGGTTTTAGCTCTTCGACATAAGTTTGAGTTTCATAATGCGATACTTTTTCATACTAGGAAAAATTATTTCACTTCTGAAAAAAAGAAAGTCATAATCTCCGAATAAATTCGTTTCAAAGTCAAAATTTCGGTGTCATTTTTAAGAAAATATTAACAATTTCAAATCCAGGCAATCATAACATTCAAGTATTAACTGAAAACAGTTTAAATAAAAACCGTTGTAACGGCAAATATTTTTTAAAATTAGTTTTACATTTAAGGAAAGTACAAAAATATTTATGTCCTGCTCGAATGTAAAATTCGTTTTTTTAAGTCGTAAACGTTTCCTCCTTTTTGTATCACAAATAAGTATTCTATAAATAATATACTACAACACTAAGATCTTTAATAATACTTGTCGGACGAGTTTTACATATATTTTATGCATTTTTAAAGAATTATTTTACAAAGATCAGAAAATTTTTATACAAAACAAAAGGTCTCTTTTACAGAACTTAAATATTAAACTTTTCTACCACGTAGTGCTCTTCAATATTAGTGTGACAGTTGTATCCTTCTCACTCAATTTTCATTTGTAAAATAGCACAAAAACTAATTAAAACTAATTCAATATTTATATGGGAAACATAACTTTGATACTCTGAGGGCTTTTTGTAGTTTTAAAAAATATAAACATAACATTTAATGAAACATTTTGATGTTTCATTCTCCAGACTAGAATAAGAAGAAGCAGTCGAATGATAAGATGTATTTGTGAATGAAGTTGTATCTTTTCATTTCCTTAGTATATTTTTCATGCCTGTATTCATTCAGTTTTTCAAGCCGTGATGATTATTATGTTTCATTTAGAAAAGATTCACTTTTTATTGAAGCATAAATCAATGAAAACAAGTTCGTTTTATATCAAAATTTGGAAAATGATATTTCTTGCAATCCCGAATCGATAGAACTATTCCACATCGATTTGAGTTTCGTCATGGGTTTTATTTTCAATAGTGAAAATTTGTTTTCACTTGTTATAAAAAGAAAGTCATAATCTACAAATAATTTTGTCTCAATTTCGAAATTTATGCTCCATTTTGAACCACAAATTATTTATATTTTTTTTTTGTATTTCAAAGAGGAATACAAAATCAATTATGCTCTCCTTTTATGTCGACCAATTTCTCATAATTTAATAACACCTTATTAAAAAGCTCAAACTTCAATTTTAAAAGTACCTATTACTTCATAATGTGTATAAGGTAAAAAGTGAACTTATTGAATAAAATACAAATGTTTAATTTATAGTGCTTAAAGAGAGTGTTTCATAGGTCCTTACACCGAAGCAAGACATATTTATAGAGTCTGTTCTTGAGTATTTAACTAAATTTTGAAATTATTTCTTATCGAAAGTCTGTCTTCTTAAAATTTGTCGTGTTGCGTTTTAAATATCTCTTTTGTGTTCTATTTTATTGTAAAATATCCCATAAATTTCGTAATTTATCGTAATAAAAACTATAAGGTTGAGTTTATTTGGAGAAATCGACAAAACAATCAAAAATGACATTAAAGATTGTGGCCAAAACTAATAAAAATTTGAGTGTTTGGCTTAAGATAAATTATATATATTTTCCAATTCAATTCATTTCTCAAAGCGTGTTATTGTAATTTTAGATTTAATTTCTTTAATGATTTGTAATCATTAACTTAACATCATAATATTTATGAACATTTCTATTTAGGATGAGGTTTATCTGATCTACCCCATGAGAACATTCCGATTTCTTTATATCAGCACTCAATACACTTCGTAGTTTAGATAAATTTAGTTAAAATTTAGTGATTATGTAATAAGCCCACTTTCAACTATTAAAATATAATAAACGTGTATTCTGAGATAAAAAATAATAGATATTAATTGTGTGGTTATTATCAAAACCATAATATCAATTTCATACAAATTTGCTTAAACATGTTTTAGGATTAATAGGAATATCTACAACAATTTTTGTGAAGTCTTAAAAACACATTCACTTTTGGAAGTTTTAACAAATTTAACGTAAGAATTTCCGGCACATTCTTTTTAAACAGACTGTGTTGACATTAACTTTTACCTTTATTGATTATTTTCAAAAGTTGCTTAAAATCGTGGGCTCTTGTTCAAACACGTTTACCAAAATCATAATTAGATATGTAGTAACTTTTCTTGAGCTAACTTTTCCCGTTAACTTTCCTCCTAATTAAGTTATAATTCTTCTTGCTCAAGGAACATATGGCGTCATCCTTATTAATTGCATTACGAAATTGAAATATTCAATCATTTTTAACGTCGGTAATGTAATTACAACACACGAAGGAAATTACGCTTTCCTAATCCTTGAAATCGCTTTTGTTTAGAAATGTTTTCATCGAAATTAAAAACATGTATATTTTGTAATTGAATTTTCATAGGAATTGTTATAGAATCGAGCACGTGAACGATATGACATTAACTTTGTTACGAAACGAGCTTGACTTAACTGGAAACATTAATGATTTCCAAACAAAATAAAGTCGAATAATTTCAATGAAAAGTAAAAGAAAATTCAGACGATTTAAGCAAAGACTTTTTATTCGCCAAAAATGAAAAAAAAGAAGTGGAAAACCGTACTAATTTTGTGAATTAACATGATTTGTATAACTAAACAGTGTGTATTTATGCGAGACTTTCTAAACGTGCATTAGATACTAAAATGTAATAGTCATTTATACACCTAGGTCGTTAAGATAAAAAAAATGCCCCTGTGTGTTTAATAATGCCTAATCTACCGTGTTTTATACAAAATTTTATGCATTTTTAAATAAAATAACTCAAAAATTTAAAACAAAAAAGGTTTCCCTATATTCAGATTTAAAATATATTTCGCTCCTTCAAATTGTTTTTGTTTCTTTGTCTCATTCCACGGAAATAAGAAGAAATCAACATCATTGTTTCATAGTTAAGCCATACACAACGAAACTAACGTCCATATAAATTTGTTGGATTTTTCACTTCATCGAAGTCACAATTTAGTAATAAAAAAGCACTAGTGCTTTAAAGAATAGCCTTAATTACTTGTGCTATAAAATATTATTTGACAGAATA
Organism: Clogmia albipunctata; assembly: GCA_001014945.1. Classification (NCBI taxonomy): domain Eukaryota; kingdom Metazoa; phylum Arthropoda; class Insecta; order Diptera; family Psychodidae; genus Clogmia; species Clogmia albipunctata. The sequence goes on along the minus strand of JXOV01007930.1, from coordinate 30,626 downwards.
AATTTTTATGCCATTATTTAAATTTTATACTACAAAAATTCATAAAAATATAAATAGCCTTTTTAAAAATATCATGGGCTATGAATTAAAAAAATTGCTAAGCTCATAAATAAAAAATGCAAAAAGTGTAATATACATGTATAACATGGTTTACAAGCAAAACACATACTAAAAATATCAATTTAATAATAAGGCAAATAGAAATTTCTATTTAACTAATAACTAATTTATCTCAAAGCCGCTCAACCCTAACTAAGTCGAACGAATGTTTACACTGTTGAAAGTGTTACGTCATTGACGAAGTTGTCATACTTTGTTTTGATTTTGTCCGAACCGAATCTCTGAAGTAAATTAGTGATAATTTTGCCAAAAAAGACTTTTAAAGTGACTAAACACGTGCAATAACAATAAATCCAGGCTTAGATGTAGTTAAGAGAGCTATATTGAGTGTTAAATTAGTTACAATTGATCAATAAACACACATTTTACTCACCATTTTCATGTAAACGTCGTCTTGACTATTGGGTGAAATATCTCATATTTTACAAGTATTAGACACCAATTTGACTTGAAACAAAAACTGGTCACATGTGTGATTATCTAGATTCTATATTATACCATATTTAACACTGTTTCTATAACATTTCGATACTTTTTTTTACAAAATTGTGTAAGAGAAGTTTTGCATATATTTCCGCATTTCGGTGCAAAATAATGGATATACAGCACATTAGAACCAAACAGTAAAGTCTTAGGTTATTATTGCACGTGTTTAGTCACTTTAAAAGTCTTTTGTTGCAAATTAATCACTAATTTTCTTGCATGCAAAATCAAAACAATGGATGACAGCGGCGCCAATGACGTATTCACTACAACTACCACCACACATTACTATTCCCTCTTTGTTTAATTAGCGTTGATTTATCCAATATAATATTCCATATTTATAATGATTACTTAATCCACTAAACTGCAATATGAATAAATTATAATCCATAAAATAATAAATAATTCCCTTTCCACGATTCACAATTGAGAAGAGCAAAAAAATCTGCATTCCATAAATTTAAATAATTTGCTCTTTACGATTCACCTGATAAGCAAATAATTGCCAATGCTTCTGCAGACAATCACGACTCTATGTAAATCCCTATCCACTGCTGCTTCTGGTGCTGGATTGGAACTGGATGGAGAGGGAACGAGTCGGGTCAACTAAATTTCATTAGTTGGCATTGTCGTGCATTGCGTCTTTGGCAAAGTTTGTCTTTCGTGTCCCGATTTACAATTTTAATTACAAATTCCCCGGTTTTACCCACTCGAACAAAAGATACATTCGTGATAGATAGTCGAGTGCAGTGTTTTAAAACAGTAGAGCATCGCCTTAGCTTCGGATAGTGATCCGATATAGTAAAATTCCTTAAATTACATTAATATTTCCATAAAATACAAATCAGATTTTAGAATAAAATTTGTTAATATTTGAAATTTATTTGGGTTCAATAAAAATTAAATAATTATCTATTTTAAATATCGAGCTTGTTTAAACGTATTGTCGAAATAATTTAATAATAAAATAACAAGTAAAAGAAACATTATATAACTTTCTCGATCTTCCTATGTAATTAGAAAAGCGAAGAAATCTTTAATTGTAAAGTTACCGTTAACGGTTGGAATTCCTCTTAACTACTTGGTCATAAGGCAAATGCCTATTTAATTGTGACATAGAACATTTGTTGGGTCAATTTTGTTTACAAAATAAATTTCTATTTAAAGCAATATAAGGCTATTGCTACAACTTACTTAAAGTTAAGCAGATTTATCTCTGATATTTACGTAATGTGCTAAAAATCGAACAAAAATAGCCAAATAATATGCAGATTGCTGTTGAAACGGTAAATATTAAAATTTTAAAACAGGAAATGTTAATTAATTTGAAATATAGGCACAGTCCTATAGCATAGCCGAGAACAATATTTTGTGTAGTTTAAGGGCAATAATGGCGACCAAATTTGACTTTGAGACCAATTTGTTGGATAGTTTATGACAATTTTTTTTTCACTAGTGAAATAAAAATTCAAAGTTTTCACTGGGTGACATAAAGTCAAACATTACGAAACTAATTTTTGTACGTTTGTACATTTTTACGCTTGTGAAATTTTTTACTGAAAAAATGTTGACGATAACTACATCCAAACATGTCGATACAAGATTGCAAAAAGACTGACATTCTGGTGATACACTCTGAAATGAAATATTATTCTTAAATACTTGTCGTAAAAGTATGATTTAGAGAATATGCTGATTTTTAGCTGAATTTGCAGTCACTAGCACCTTTTTGAATCGGATAAATATTTAGACTGCCCGAGTTATTTGTATGAAATCGGAAAATATCCCGATTTTCTGGCGCAGACCTGTATAGATAGAATAAGAGACTGACTGAAAAACAGAGAGTGCGAGAGATTAAATGGATTTATTTCCAGTCACGACTTTACGTCAAGCTGCGGCAAGTGCTGGAGCGTGGTGGGGCTCGCGGGCGGTTGGCGGCTCGCCCCCCTCTACATCGCAATTGGAGTGGCGCTCATCCTCTGGCCTCATCGACTCTGGCTGAGCTACGTGGCTGGGACGCAGCTCATCCTGCTCGCGCTGCTCCGGCTCTTCACCATCTGTAAATATGGAAACCTGGGCGGCCCCGGAGGAAAGGGTGAGGGCCTCCTGCCCCAGTACGACGATAGCTTTGACAAGTATGTGACTGAAATTAAAAGTAATTACCATTTCACTTGATTAATTGCTACCCCTTCTTCCTTTCCTGTCTGAATTTTCTCCTTTAGATACGATAATTTCTCGGACGGGGTGGACGACTCGCTGCCCGAGCCAGGAAGAACCCTGGAAGACGAGGATCCCATCGACGACGTCTGACGCAAATTAGCTTAACACCTTAACAACTAATCGGTTCTTTTGTAATATGACATGTGCTTTTTAAGGATAATGGGGTGGTTGCGACTGACAATAAATGAATGATTGTTCAACTTTTTATATGGCTTTTATTTGAAAATTAAGATTTTGAAAATTATTATTAGTTACTGAGGTAAGTGTTAAGGTCCAAAACTTGATGTTAATAATATGATTACCCAATTTCAGTTAAATAATGGGAGAAAATTTAATTGAACATTTCCGGGTTATAAAGTCGAATTACACCTAAGTAGAACTTTTTTTTGCAATTGTCTTCAAAATACAGTTAAACCTTATTTTAAAAGTATTTCACTTAATCTTGGTCATATTGCACAGTCAAGACTTCAGACCAGTGTTGGGAAACTACAGCCCAAAAAGTTTATTTTCTTTGTAATTGTAAGTAGATAAAAATTACAGTCTTTTTATGGCATATAAGACTCTAGATCAGAGGTTCCCAAGGTCGCCGCGGCGACCTGGTCTGAGTCTCTTCGTCTTCTAACTCGTAGTAGGAGAATCCCGGACATAGCTGAGGAACTCAAGTACCAACTGACATGTCCAAAAATTACTTTTAAAATAAGAAGGTCAATTTCATATGTTATGTTATATGGAAAGGAACACATAGTAAAATATTACTGTGTGTTAGAGTTTTGTTAGCACCTTCTTCATTCGATTGTACATTTATCATATAGGAGCGCCGTGATAAAATTTTGTCTTTGTAGGAGCGCCATAACAAAATTTAACTTGTGTAAGGGAGCCGTTGGTTGAAAAAGTTTGAGAACCCCTGCTCTAGGTGTTCCATTGGCTAAATTTGGACTCCATTTTGATCATAGATTATGGCACTCTCGTTTTAAAAGGACAAACTGCCTGAATTAAAACATGGCACATTCATATCATATACTTGTAGTTACTCTTCCTCTGAGATGGCATAACAAATGTTGCCAGTTCATTTGTAACCAAATGGTTTGACGTCGTCAATATTATCAAATGCATTTTTTATTAATTTGCCAATATGTATTTCACAACTCACAATTAAATATTAAATCTACAAATCATTATTTGTTATGATGTGATTTGTACCATTCACAAATGATTCTGTATTAGGATTATATATTGACAGGTTTTGTCAGCGAACCCAACTACAGATACTAGACTCCGTAGTATCTGTAGTTGGGTTCGATCCAGTATCCATTTTTAAATAGCAGTCAGATTTGATTTGTTTTCATTATTTGTGCGTTACATCCAACTTTTTAATACGTGTCCATCGAAGAATTACATTTGACGATCCTCACAAATCTTTTTATACAACTAATTAATGCAAAACTACTTCAATGAATGAGTTAAACTGTTTATTGCCTGTATCCAGAAAGTTATGTAATTGGATGTTCTGATTTCTGGTACTACTTTCTCAAAACCAGGAGCAATAATAGTTTTTAATTATTTATAATAAAAAATAATATCCTTACATGTAGTCTAAATTATAATTGAACTCACTACTATCGACAATTAAATCGGATTTTTCTAGTATTTTATTACTGGTTTGAAATGGATAATGAAAGAGTAAAAGGGATAGCCTTGGTAGTGGTGTACACGCAATATTTTTGGTTGGCTAATTATACAATTGCAGTAATTGAACTCGTAACTCGGCAAATAAATAAATATTGGTACACGTATATTTTTTTCAAATTACGAAAAAAATGTTCAAAACCAGACTGAAAATGGTTGACTCATTTGGGTTGAGGGAGAATTCGATTCAATTATCACAAAAAAATTTCAAAATATGTTTAGAATCCTTTGACATTGATAATTCATGGTGATGGTTGACCATCAGGGAGAATAGCGAACAGCAAAACTCAGGAATTTATTTATTAGTTTCAGTCCTGGTAAACTAAAGTAATGTGAAAAGGAAAATATTCCTATCACATCCTTTTTTATCCAATATACGTCCACTAACTGTTAAAATAAATATGTTCCAATAAAATTGAATTTTTTGGAGCTTTCAATTACCTTCGTTTGCCTGTTTTTATTGGATATTTTTTCAATAACCAAAACTATTTGCAAACTTCTGTGAAAAATTTAAATGAATGTTTACTCAAAATAAAAAAAACAAATGACTGTATCAGGGTAAATTGCCAATATTGGAAAACTGTAAAAAGTTTGTAATTTAAATTGTTAATTTGTTCAGTAAGCGGATATTCAGCAACAAATAATGAACAAACTATTTTTTTCCCAAATTTATGTTGAATATTGGACGTTCAAAAAACGTTACCTGTTTTATTATTTATAAAATTACAATGAGAATTCAGGTAATAGAATCAAATAAAAATGTTCTCAATATGTATGTTAAAAATTTATGAAACCTGAACCGAAACATTTTATAGTTATTTATTAAACTAGTTCTGTTCCAATCCATTGAATGAACTGTTTAATTGTGGAAGAGAATGGTACATACCATCTCATAGAAAAATAGTACACAAAACCAGTTTTCGATGTGAAACAATATTGGACAATTGGCAATGAGCTAATCACTCATTTCAATTAAATCAATGATTAACGAAACACAGACAAAGCTTGCTTTGAAAGTGCCCTGTGTCCCCCTGTTGGGATAAAAAGGAAGGAAAAAAAATGATAGTTGTATTATCCAATTCTGTCCTATCTCAACCCTATCACCATTTAAAACTGGTTCCTTTTTAATTTAAGGATAATCTGTCTTGAAGGTTACGCTTTAGGTATTGAAATAAAATACTTGTGCGCTAAAAACTTCTTTTTAAATATCTTGAATAGAAAAACATTACTACAGTAATAAGTATCAATTTTATGAGACCAAATTGCTTAAAATATTTTATGCATTTTTGTTGCATAAAACCGATATTATGACACTTAAATTTGTTCTGTCAAACTTGTTTTTATAGCACAAGTGCTATAATGAACTTTTTAAAGCACTAGTGCTTTTTCATTATTATTATTAAAATGCAACCTCCGTGAAAGAAATTCAACAAATCTATATGAGCGTCAGTTTTATTGTATATGGTCTAACTGTAGTTTATCAGTTTTTAATGGATAATTTTCAAATAAATATGAATCTGTAATAAACCATCTATCGTAAAACTCTATGAACTACGCCTAATTACGGCTATGAGTAGGAAGAGTCTGAAATCCACAGTCTTTTCCCCTTCCGAAGGGGAAATCATGTCTCTGTCTCCTTTTTATGTTTTACTTTGCGTTTCAGGTTGGTTGAAATATGAAACATACATTATATTTTTCCATAACAATACAATAATTTGTGTTTTCAATTATTTAAAATTATAAAATAATAAAATTTATAATAATGGAAAAAATGTTTTTTTGGGAATACCAATAAATTGAGTTCTTTTATGAATATTACATTAAAGTGTATTTTAATTTAATTAAAGTGTATTTTTCTCAATAAAAAAAAACTGCAGTTAAAGACAAATGGAATAAATAAAATGAATGATGGCAGTACTTATAGTGTTAAATGAATATCTTTTTGAAAATGGGAATCAATTATTACTCTATTTGAAAAAATAAGCTTTGTTTTTAAAATGAAAGTTTCATTAATATTTGTTGTCAAACACTTAACCAAGAATGATTTATATACATTTTAGAACTTCACTTTTAATTTAAAATAATTACGATAGAAATTGTTGGGACATGAATATTTATCGGGGATTAAATAAGTAATAATTAAATACAAATTTATAAAAATATTTAAGAAAAACTAACAATGAAATAATATGCCAAGCATTAATATAAAAAACATAAGACATAAAGACATAATGATTAGGACATGTTATTTCTATTAATAAATTATATTGTTATTTTACATAATATAACTTATTTAGACTCTATCTCTATAAAACACTATAATTTTGAAAACTAAAAATAGGAATTATAATTTAATAATATTTCCCACAACATTCCGGTATGGAACTAGGGGTAGTCTCAACCTCAACTATCGAGTGTTAGACTTTCCTTGACTATTTATTTTCAGTGTATTAATAGTCAATTAATAGCACCTAGATCGGTTTAAAACGGATCCAGTCAATCCGCCCATTTTTTTGTTTTTGCGCCATTACTAATTAATAATTCGCTATGAATATTATTTTGCAATGTTATTGATATACACAAATGGGGAAAATTTTTTCGCGCTGAAAAATGTCCGCCCGGGATTTGATCCCAAGGGTACTAACCACTAGACCACACAAGCGGACTGAATTATAATTTGGATATTATAAATTGTGTATGTTAATTTTAAATGGCAAATTTATTAAAATTATCTGCCAATGTATTAAAGATGCAAACATTAATCAGCATCCTATTTTGTATCCTAAACTACATAGAATTTTAAGATATTCTTCTTATTAATGAATCCCTTATTTAATTACAACACTTAAGAAAAAAACCAGAGATATGAATAAATTCAATGAAATGACTTCCTTTAAAGTGAAAATTAATTTAATTCGTTTTTAAAATAACAACTATAAAATATTTTTGTTATTGAATTAATTATTTTGTTTTAGAATAATGAGAAATTAAAATAATAATAAAATTATTCGATTTTTTTCGGCTAAACAAATGCAATTTCAAATATTGAAATTCATAAGACAACCCTTGTGTTTAATAACGACCTTGTTGTATAAATAACTATTATGGTTTATGTGTAATCGGAAACTTTTAAGAAAGTCAAACCTATAATATATTTGAAATGAATTAATTTCTGCGATTAACTTTTGTTGAATACTGGCAAGTGTCAAAAAATTTCAAAACTTATATGAGACGGAATTCTGTTTATAACCTGTCCTTAAATTTTATTAAAATCATTAAAGTGTGTGTATAAATCGTAATTTCCAATATTTCAATTAAATAACAATCTGCAAATCATTATTTGATAAGAAGTGATTAGCACCATGAACTAAGAACTCTGTATAGTGCCTATGAATTGAAATATTTTTGCCACCGAAACAAAAAGCACATACTACGAGGAGCTTTGAAGCGTTGTCTGAGTCGAACAACTAGTATTGACAATAATAATCGTAGTTGTTCAGCAGTTGAAGCCAAGTTTAAGGTTATGTTGGCTTGAGTATTTGAGCCATACTAGAGGGCTTAGACTCAAAATCATTCATTGCCATCCTTTCTACTATGACCTGTCCCTGTCCACTTATGAATACATTCCGGATTGCGATATAGTAGGTTGTTATACGAGTCGCTATGTTAGTGCGAGGTTCAATTGGTTAATTTAAGAATAGGAGTAGGATTGTAGGATCATGGGTTGTCCAACCAAGGATTGTATGAATGGCTTCTCCTCATCCTCATGAGCGGCGATCAGATCTGTTATTGGGAGTCCCTCTTTCCGGGAATTTATTCTGTTCATTGACTTCACTTTTCTTCATTGCAATTGCAACTTTTTAATTGCAATATCAAAGATAAGCGTTTTAGAATCGCATCTTTTTCACAGTAATGAAAAAAGGTTGCCATTGCAATGGAAAAAGGTGAAGTATATTTCTGAAATGCGAAATGAATTTAGAATTAGAATGCATAATAATCTCTTTGGTATAAAAGTATTGATAATGATATCCCCAAAAGAGTTTAAAATTATTTTCAGATCAAATAGTTTTAAAACCCTAAAAATATTTCTTTAAGTTCGAAAATCAGTTTTTTATTCTAAACACCACAAAGAAGCAAGTAGTACGTAAATCTGAAAGATTATGAAATATGCTTAAAGAACAGATGCTGAGTTTTAGGGCTCATAATAACCAGAAATAGTTTTGAAATCTAGTATCAACAGAGAATATTCATGGAAATCTTCTCAGCGCAAAATAATGTAATCGCCTTTCCTGGTTGAATGGCCAATATTTCCCTATGTTCGACACCAACTATAAAATAAATAAGAAAACGGAGATTAAGTGTATTATTTGGGTGAATTTAAGCACATGTTAGAGCTTCCATTTATTCAGTATAGTGCTGGAATTTTTGGGTATTATCTTGATAACGGAATATATTACGGCGATGTTTTATTCATGCTTCTGCCTCAAATCCTGAGGAATTGATTTTTATCGTACAGCTGAGAATGAAATCCGCCTAAGCTTAATTTCTGCTAAGCGGGAAAACATTTTCTGTGTCGGATTTATGATACCACATTTGCATAATAACAATTTAGTCAATAAGCGATAATATCGTTGTTTATTAAAAATTTGAGCGTCTGAAGTAGGTTTTGAATATCAAATTTATTTAAGATTATTTTCATTGAATAGGGTAAACTTGGGAGAGTCGCCATACTTTTTCGAAGAAGGTCTGTAAATAGTCAAATGAAAGGTGTAGTAAATTGGAATGCTTTCAACTTTAAAGCCTGATTAATATAGTTTATTATCATAGCATTTGTTTTTGTTGTGGCTGTAATTAAAAAACATATCCAATAAAAATTGCCAACTTAACAACTTTTCCTAGAAATATTCGTAGATTAATTTGAATTTCTTTTAGTTTATTTTATTGACTATTGCAATCCGAAAAATACTTTTTACAAGACTCACGAGGTTCTTTTTTGACCAGAACAACGTTTAATCAAATGAACCATTTTTTTTTTATTTTCGCATTTCTTTATTTTTGTGTTTGATAAAACTAAGTATTTTCAACCAGTGAACTCACTGGGTTACTAAAGTATATTTTAAATATAATGCTAATATTACCTGCAAATAAATGAAAGCATAGCGCTCAAATTATAAGTACCGAATTGCAAAACTTGTAAAATACTATAACAACCCCAATAATACATTTAACTAAAAATTACTGTGATCTTTCATTGTTTAACATAAAAATCCAACAACAAAAAATTAATTTTTTTGTATCACTTTAAAGATTTAATTCAGTCGAACAAGTATTGAAAAGTTGTTTAGCTTTCAAACACAGAAAAAATATAAATCTATCTTTTACCCACCTTAAATAAAGGTAAAATAACGTATAAAAACTAATAAAAATCATTTAAAATAACGTGAACTGCAATTTTAAAAAAGAAATAGCTATTTGTGCTGAAAAAACAAAACTACAAATTTTTGCTATATCACACTATTTCGATGGATATATGAAATAGATAGTTAAATATAAGATATTGAATAATATTCTCGAAGCCAAAAAAATTATTGTTTCCTTCGGATTTAATTACAAGCATTCACTCCCAAAAGGATAAAAAATATTAATATTCATAAAATAAAATAAAATAAAATAAAATAAAATAAAATAAAATAAAATAAAATAAAATAAAATAAAATAAAATAAAATAAAATAAAATAAAATAAAATAAAATAAAATAAAATAAAATAAAATAAAATAAAATAAAATAAAATAAAATAAAATAAAATAAAATAAAATAAAATAAAATAAAATAAAATAAAATAAAATAAAATAAAATAAAATAAAATAAAATAAAATAAAATAAAATAAAATAAAATAAAATAAAATAAAATAAAATAAAATAAAATAAAATAAAATAAAATAAAATAAAATAAAATAAAATAAAATAAAATAAAATAAATAAATGTTTCCCTCTACATTCCAGCAGGCCGATTCTGTAAGCTCGCCAATTCCGTTCGCGTTCACCACTGCGAACGTTTTTTATTGGGTAGTCAACCAAATAGTAACGGGTTTCATTATTAACGTCGCTATATTTGACGTATCATTTTTTTCTCAAAAAATAGTTTGATAGAGTTTGTTAATTTTAAGTTATACTTCACGGTTTTCAAATTGAAATACCCATTGAAATGATCAAGTAAAGTCTATAGAAGTGAATTATTGTGCGGAAATTGTGTTTCGCTGAAG
>JXOV01007930.1:0-17243 GCA_001014945.1 Clogmia albipunctata | reverse complement strand
TTTATTGTGACATGGAACATTTGTTTTCTTTAATTTATGTAAAAAAAATTTCCATTTAAAACTATATAAGGCCATTAATATAATTTACTTACATTACAGTTAAGCAGATTTATCTCTGATATTTTCGTAATGTGCCAAAAATCAAACAAAAATAATCAAATTATATACAGATGGTTGTTGAAACCGTAAATATTAAAATTTTTTCCTATGGCATAGCTGAGACCAATATTTTGTGTATTTTAAGGCAACAATGGCAACCAAATTTTGTCTTCGACAAATTTGTTCTATAGTTTATGACATTTTTTTCACTAGTGAAATAAAAATTCAAAATTTTCTCTGAGTGCCATAAAATGAAACATTACGAAACTCAAATGGATATCGAAAACCGTATGTTTCGATTCGGGAGTACAAAAAATAAATTAATATTTATTCAAGCAAAACCCATTTCCATTTTAGATACAATTGTAATGTATATAAATACTTAGATATAAGCTTATTCTAATAAATTGTATAAAACCACAAAAGTATTTCGGGTTAACACAAAATTCCTATTGTATTAAAAAAAATACAACTTTTCAAGGAATTCCTATGCAAATTCTTTTCCTTTCATTCTAAAAACAAATATGTTTTTCTTCCAAGTGATTTAATTTTGTATATAAAACATTTCGTTTAAATTTAAAATAATCAAACAAAAAGCATACATCTCCACTGCTTTTCAGAAGACGACATGTTACACGTCATTTGTCCTCGTGTTTAAAGTAAATGAATTGAATTGCTCTAGTGCTTCCTTTTATTACGAACGTGTTTCCTCTAAAACGGTAACTTTCAATTAACAAGATTCCTGGAGAACGTGCCGAGATGAAACAACAATCCTGGAGATTCTATCACAATAATGCCCAATTTCATCAAAGAACACTCTGTAGTTTGCTGGAATGGGAACGATGGCACTATTTGACAAAGGAGACTTGCATCCGACATGCTTAATAAACCATGTTGTGTAGTTTTTACCATAAAAGATGTCCTCGTGAAGTACATAAACTCAGTTTGAAGTATATTTTAAAGAGCTTTTGATGTGATCTTTTTATTACCTGTCGTATTTTAATAACCCCAATAAAGGTAAAAATGTAGCATTTTTATTGGCTTGAATAAATAAAAATCGTAAACCTTTTATGTGTTTTTAAGAACTCAAGCTGAGCTTTTGTATATTTATTTTAAAATGTGCTTTATATAAATAAAATTTTCTTTTTTAAGGAAACAACAATACTACCAACATATTTGAACATATTCCATACCATATGCTACCTAATTTATATAATAAAATAATTGATATCAAAAGTTTATTTAAAATTGACAAAAAAAATAACTTCGTCCTAGTTCTTTCTGCCTAACACTATTTCTGGCCCTAACTAAATTGTTGTTATCGATTAAGTATTTCAATAAAAATGATTCCTTTAAACGAGCATGAGAAGGATGGGATAGGATAAAAGTGTTTATTAGACACGCAACTCAGCACCACACACTAGGACAGTATAGATCTAGACAATTTAAAAGAGGTGTTTGTAATTAGTTGTATGTAAAATTAATTTGAATTGTCAGCCGGTACGCAGACAATAAATATATTGTCGATTTTGAACAAAATCTTTGTTTTTTAATATATTTTTCTTTATAGTTTGGACTAAGGATGTTGCGAATATTCGCATCCGCGGAATATCCGCATCCATAAGAAAGATTTTTATATGAAATTTCAAACATGCGCATTCCCAGATGTAAAAAAATCGACAATCGCAACATCACTAGTTTGGACTTTAAAACCAATATCACATATAAGCATATTTTATGTATATTTTTTCCATTTTAGTTTTTGGATAAAATAAGCCTTTTATGCCATTTTATTAGCTGTCTGATAAGTTTTCATTTAACGTCATCATCCCAAATAAATACTAAACCGCATTACTTTCGTTTAAATTGGTATTAGTATTTCCTATCCCGAATATAAGAAAAGTTTGAAATTTTTGACAGTTGGACTGATGGCGTACGCAATAATAATAATTTGTCTGACTTCTGTTAAGCGGCTTTCATGAAACACATCTAGTTGATTTGGTTTCATTTCCCAACACACAGAATACATCTACAAAATAACAGCCTATTAAAATCAGCTTAAATATTAATAAGCTGCAAGAAGTCTAAAAATCCATAACAAAACATTATCGGCAACAATTTGAAAATTCCTTGTGAAACTTTTCATTTTTTCAATATTCCTTAAAATATGTTTTTTATTTCGAAAAAGATGAAACACTCGCCTTTGACGTGAATGTTTCACATTATAAAACAGTTCACTTTACACCCTTGTAGACATAACAATATTTTCTTAATAGCATATAATTTTCTTACTAAGTTAAATAACCACATATTAAACCCATTTGAAGCCATAATAATTTTTAACAATTCTATTGAAAAGATTTTTCATTTTAGCAGCCAATGCTTTTTCTAAAAAGGACTCCATAATTAAATTCTGTTTAATTATGCTTTATTCAATACCAGCAGACAAAAACAAATCATGCAAATACACTAAATTAATACTTTTTACTAATATTCAATTACTAAGAATTAAAATTTAAGATCTTAGTAGTTCGGATGGAACTTATCAGTTATAAATTTTTTTTAAATGTTAAGTCAAGTGTCTAATTGTGGTTTAAAAGATCGATACTGTCACAGTTATATATGTGATACAGTGCATTGTGATCTATTTCCGTAATATATAAAAAAAATTCAAACCGAAATTACTATCCCTTTGACAACTTCTTCTCTTAATTGTATTTGCTTAGACCTCAATTTTTCATAATTTGAAAAAAAAATAACTAATAATTTCGTATAAAACTGCTTGGAAAACACACAAAATTAAACACTTGTATCTTTAACTGTACTCGCATTTTTCCCACAATTTTTTTTTTAAATAAGTATTAAAATGTATTATGTTATTAAATTATAATAGTTTTATCTTTAAAATAACATTAAACTGGTTTGTCTTATTTTACATATAAACATAATAACAAATTCAATATTCCTTGAGATTCATACGAGTATACATATGCATTAGCGTAAGTTTACTAAGTCAGTAATGGCTTTGGTAATGAACTTTAATTATCTCGAATCAACATCGAATCGCTTTTGTAGCTAATTACTACCTTTGCGACCTCAATTACCAATCAATTACATCAGCTTAAGCTTGGTAGCAGGTTTCATTTGAACTTACTCCATTAAATCAATAAAATTAAATCAATAATTTAATGAATAACCATCAATTTGTAACGAATTAACAATAACTCAAAATTTGTAACTCATTAGACAGAACAGTATATTTCTTTCTCAAATTCCCGAAAATTTCCTGGCACTCTTTTTTCAGTAAATCTCGGGAAACAAACTCAAATCTTGACAATTCAATTCTCAAACTTAGTTTATAAAATCAAACTAATTAAAACACAAAGAAATTGACAATACCAAAACTATTTTACGCTTAATTTTAGGCAAATTTTCTTCTAATACTAGTATAATCTAATCTGTGAAATGACAAATAAATAATTTATTTTTATGTTCACGTTTTAATGATAAACTAACACTATAATTTTCGTTATTTTTATACAAAACAATTAAACCACAATATATTTAATCGTTAATTATACAATTAAGACGATAAAATAAGGCATTATTAAACTAGAGAGGTTCAATGCCACTAGCATATCAAATGTTTTGAGGAAGGCTATGACTAACAAAGTTTATCTGCCTATTTTATACCAAATGGTATGTGTTTTTAAATAAATTAACACAAAAGTACTACTATTTGTCATTTCATGTGAAAAAAATTTAAATCGAATAATAAATCATCAATTATTATAGAGACAAGAAAAACGTCAAAATATATTTTCATTCTACGCTACTAAGATTAAAAATTATTAGTTTTTCAATAGAATTGTATAAATTAAATTGAAACCTTCACGCATCAATTTTAGTCCAAAAAGTAGACATAAATACAAAAATAAAAATTTTTGGATTTTATTGAAACTCGCACAGCACACACAATATTAATGAATAGTTGACTATAACATTTTTGTTAAAAATGTGTAAAGGAAATATTTTTAATTATATTATACGATGTTCGCAGGATAATGTTTGAAAAACACACTTTTCGTTTTTGAATTTTAAAGTGAAATAGCGTAGCATTCCAAAATAAGTTTTCGTTATAGTTTAAGAGAAATTTTCTATCAAGAAAGTATGTTCATGTGTTTTATTTTTGTGTTTTGTATTAAATAGGGTAAAATAAACTTATGTCACCGAACGCTATTCAGCGATATATAAGTTGTTTTAGTAAAACTAATGATATAAAGGTATCTTGAAATAACTCGGATAGAGCCGCTTCTGTACAAACGTAAACTTGTCCAAGCTCCTCAATTAAACGCAATAACAATGATTTATGTATGTTTTTGGAAATCCAATTTTGTGGTTACAGTCAATTGTTTCATTGTGAATATATGAAAATCCTAGTTTTCACCTCTTATCCTGATTATCTCGAATAAGCAGTGTTCTACTGTATTAATAATATAATTTACACAACAGGAACAGTGAAAACATAACGAAGCGATAAAAGGTTAACTAATAAAAACGTTCATGACGGTTTTTTTTTTCAAATTGTGGAACAACAACTCTCAACGAAATTTTCATATTTAAATAATAAATTTGGTTTTGACAACAATATGTAATTTCATTAAATTGGTGACAACTTGCATGAAAATTTTGAATTATTTCAGCACTCCGTGCAGAAAAGTAAACCGTTACAGAACCAATTTGTGTTAACAAAGGCTTACGATAAGGAATTGCACAAAAGAATTATTTAAAGCTCTAGTGCTTAAACGTCTTTAACATATCAGATTCACCTATCATAATATTTATTTATTGCAACAAAATCAATTAAATAAATTATTAAACATTAGCTATATACTTGTACCACATTTATACATTTAAAATTAAGATTTCTCATATAAAATTTTATAATTCTCTTACGCTTAATGTGAATAAAATTCAAGCAAATCTTGATGTTTCGCTTTATTTCGGGACAAGCTTTACCAAAGACATTTATTTAAATCCAATCAATAAACCAGCATTTTACACCCCTAAGAATTCCTTCACTTTGTAAAATCAATTTAGAACAACAAAGCCGAAAATAATTAAAACCCGGTGTGGATGTGGTCAGCTTGAGCTTCACACAAAACAAGTTTGTTAGATTTTCCGGTCCCTTGTTCAGGAGCATGTTGTTTCTTTTGTGTTGTTAATGAGAAAAATCTTGAATGTATTTTTAGATCGATTTATTGTCGTAGAAATCAATACCTGTGGAAAGCTGGATACATTTAATTAAAAATAAATATTTTCTCTGATTTATACGTAGAAGATTCCTATGCTATAACTTTTGCTTGTTATTTTAATGAAAATTCATTTTAAGATAACAAAAGATTATGAACCAACTTTTCCTTGGAAAAATATTACAAAGTTCGATTACCATAAAATTGGAAACTCAAACTGAAAATATTTGTCTCTTTTTATTTATAGCAAAGTTTCGGGGACACACAATTTCAGACAATTTTACAAAATACTCGTACTCTGCTCTGAATTTAATAATGATGAAACTCTTTTAAAGTTCAATGCTCAACTTCCTGAGGGTCGTGCTCTTTAAATTGTCTGGAACCATTATTCATTTTATAAACCGACACCCTTTGCACAATTCTGTTGCCAAAATAAAAGTGTTTCCGTGCGATTGTATCGGCAAATATTTGGATTTTTCCTTGGCGACTGTCCAATATTTGCAGACGGAAACTTTGGCTAGAAAGGAAATTTTTACATTTATTTTTATGCACAGAAAAATCTTTAAAATATTTCTGTAATTTAACGATATAAATTATATGTAATGATTTTTTTACTAAAATTAAAGAACAACATTAAATGATTAAAAAAATGCCATAAAATACAAAATAAAATTCGTATATTTTGCTCACCATCATGAATAATGGAGCTTCAACCACATCCCACAAGGGAACAGTATTCTCATAAATAATTTTACGGTACTGGATTAACATCCTCACTGAAAAGCTTAACTGCCTTAAATTTACAAAATTGCTTTTATTAAGGATATATTACAATGTTATTTAATCTGTTAAACTTAATTGATGTAATTTTTTAAATTAAAATTTTATTTTAATTAAGTAATTTAAAAACAAGAAGTTCAAAATAGTTCTTTACGTTAAGGATGATGATTTTAAATATGAGATTTGGCTTTGTTTTGGAGGACTTCTTCTTATAAAGGATACCGAATCTTCAATCTCTAGATCCTTAAGTGGTATTTTAATTTGTATATTCAGAACTTAATAAATGATTAATTTAGATTATGTATTTATATACTTTTTCTTAATTTTAAACAAAAAATGGATTAAAAATTTCATTCAGATTTAGTTCTGTAATTAAATGTCAATCATTCTTGTATTCATTTTATACCTGAATGATTCATTGTTATCTTAAAATATGATTATCTAGAAATAGAATCACATATTTATACTTATTTTACAAAACGACTTATGGAACAAAATAACATACCTGCGTTTTGTCCATAAGAGCTATTTATTTAATTTAGCCGTTTATATTTTGTCCATTGATATGCCAAACTCTTAGAAATTAAAAGCACTCAACCCATCTACTTACTATAACGATCTTTTATTCAAGATCTAGACCCGGAGAAGGTTGGTATATTGTTGGAATAGAGATATCTCTTGTTGCACTTGTGTTCGTAGACGAATAGACGCGCAACTCAGACTTGGGATGCCTACTCGTTACTAGGTCGAGTCTTTTATTTGCGAAATTATGCCAATAATTACTTTGAATTTACCTGTATGTCCGTAGTCTGTGGATAAAATGAGTTTTTGCCAATTTCTGTTTAAAGATTTTAATTTTTTCCTGCTTTTCAACAATTGGATATTAAATTTAACAAATAGATAACCAATCATGTTACTGTAAAATATGACTTTCTTGTGCACAAGCCTTATGAGTTATGGTTTAAAAATAAAACTATAAGTCATTTTGTACATATTCCTCCTAATAAAATATAAGGTTTTAAACAAAATCAAACTAATAAAAAAATGGTTTACCTTTGATAAACATATTGTTGTTTTCCAAAGTCCACCATAAAATAATCTGCATCATAAATATAAATTTGACAGACAAAAGTGTGTTGATTTTTATTACGCTGAACATTAATTTTTTGTCTTATTATTTTGTCTCGAACATTGCAATTATTGTTAAAGTTCTATCATTATTATCATACAAATAAAAAACCGATTCCGTTATCAATTTTCCCTTATTCTGAAGAAAAAACTGGATAGGTGTCCATTGACCGTTTGATTGAAAATCAGGAAATAAATTGGTCGAATCCAAGTTGATTAAGGTTCTTCTCTCTCTCGGTGATTTATTGTCAATTTCCGCCCTTTGATATCAAATAGAAGCATTTAGCTGAAGGCAATAAGTTATGATTCCAATCGGATATGGACTGAAATGAGAGGATTGGTCTTTCTTCTGCCCAAAGGTACTTCAAATCAATAGGGGCTTTTGTTTGTAGGTGGACAACAGTTGTTTTGTTTGATTTTCTTTCTGTTTTTTAAGGATTTTTTAAAATAATTCCTTTGTGAGGTTTCATAAACTAAATAATTATTAAATGGATTTCAACTAATTACTTCATAATAATTTGTGTTTTAATAAATGGGTAATTTATGTACATCTTTAACCCAAAGTGTGACAATAATTTGCAGGGAATCCTCGTAATTAACAGATTCGGATTTATGGTTTCGTCATGTTTATGTTACACGGAAGAGAGATTCTGTACTTGGACTGGACTTAATTTATCATCAAGACCGAGAGAGACATCTGCATTATTAACATAAATTAATTAGTGCTAATAATCTAAACAATGTGGTCGTGAACTGGTCTGAAAGCTTAATTGCTACCCGGACAAAAGGTATTGTCATGAATTTTGAATACAATATTATGCCATTTTCAATAGATTTTGAATTACTCTCAATGGAAAATCCTTAATGTACAATTAGTAATCTCATAAAGACAATTTAAGAAATCTTAAACTGATTCTAGTTTTTATGTATTTATAAATTAAATAGTTGAAAAAGAAAATATATAATCAAAAATAGAGAAAGAATTATTTAAAATACACAAATGTTAAAAGTATAATAAATAAGTATTACATTTAAACCTCCAAATAAAAATTATAAAACTAACACTAACTTCATTATAAATTGATCCTTTACCTTACTAACTGTCTATCCCAAACTAACCCTAGACCCTTCCCTTATACTGTGTTTGACCTATACTACCCTCGTGAGCGGTGCCGGTTGGCGGGTCGTTGGCATATATATCCTATCCAGTATGTATTGTATGAATGGCGGCTTTAACTTAGTCATGGGTTGTTTGATCCAATTTTACATTACATTACACAAATCAAACTTACATGGAAACGAAATAATTAAAAAAAAATTGCCAAACGGAAAACATACGAGTACATTATCATGGAAGTGTAATTTTTTCTTACTTATGGTAATAATAAAATACGTCTGCTTAATTATGAAATTTCGAATCGCACATAACACAAGGTTAGAAGTTTCTATTTTTATAAATTAAGATTAATTGAAAAAAATTTTTTTAAAAAAATTCTCAATTTTTATCGGGTTTAGTAGTACAAAAATAAACAAATAGTTTAACTAAGTGCCTTTCTGAATTTTATATTTATAAGCAATATTTTAAATAAAAAATATAAATTATATCACTTTCAATACAGAAACACGAATGAATCAGTACAAAAATTGCTATTTTATTTATTTTGCAGTGCAATCCGCGCAATGAATTGTACAATTATCTAGATCTATTTTAAATTATTAGAATTTTGATTATTGAGTGCTTTTGGTGTTAAACTTAATAAAGCGAGAGAGATAAAAAAATTAATCGAAATTAAAATATAGTTTATCACAGCCGATAAATTAAATTTTTAATAAAAAATGATCTTTTTAGATCTTTGTGTTAATTTATTTAAAAACTGAATATAAAACACAGACAATAAGCATTATTAAACCCCTGTATTTAATAATGCATTATCTTATCGATCTAGTTGTATAAATGTATATTATTTTGTAGTCGACTTCACTTCTTAATTTATTTTTGAATGTGCTTTTACCTGGTGCGAATCCTTGTATAAGCTAGGGAACTTTCTTCCATTGTATCGACACTGAAGTTCACTTAGCATTAGGCTAAATTTGTTCGTCGATTATGAATTTCTTATTTTTACAAATGAGACCAAATTTCCAACTTCATTTTTAAAATCCTATTAGTTGAGTGAACTCTTCGTAATACATCTTAAATTATATTAACAAACTTACAGAAATTCCTTAACCATTGGCTGAAATATTTACCAAAATTTAGAGTATTGTGAAATAAGTTAATTTCAACGAAATTCCTAAAATTCATTCATATTTTAATTATTTCGGCAGAAAGGGAAATGAAACATAAGAAGTTCTTATGAAAATGTTGAAGATGGGATGGGGCACAAGAATAACTTGTTTAATTAAGTCAAGTAAACCCACTTGACAAAATTTCCAGAATTATGGTGTTAATAATAACAAAATTCATTTAAAGTATTTGCTGAGAAAACAACAGTGTTGGATAAGCCCTAGAAAATCTTGTTGAATTAATTATGTAATTTCAGTTATTTCATTTAATTATGGCAATCAAAACAAGTTTTCGAGCAATGTTATCTTTTACGATTGCTTAGAAATTGAATTTGACTGAGTAAATATTACATTTTTAAAGGTTGAGTTATTTCCTTCCCATAATATAATGTAAACATTATCACACCTTAGTTAATAATTACTTTTAATAACAATTAATTTTCAATAACTTTTAATAACATTGTTGCAAAAACCGACCCAATGAATTGCAATTAGCAAAACTTATTTCCGTTTTTTAGGTTTTATAGAAAACTTTAAGTACTTTTTATCAATTTTATATTACGGAGTTAATTATTTCCTTGAATATTAATAATAACCAATTAACTTGGAAGGTTATTGAAATAAAACTGTGTTATAGGAACTACTTTTTCATTCATTCTCTATTTTTCGAAGGAGAAAGGTGTACTAAACTCACGTTGGAATACTTCCAGTGGCTCTCTCTGACTACTACTTGTTCAGATAAACACAAAATTTATTATATCTATTATAGAAAGTTTTCTTCTAAATTCATATGAACGTTAGTAATTATTAAATAACTTTAAAGATTTAAAAACAAATTAGATAAGGTTTTTATGTTAAGGTTTAATATGTACTTTCAATGAATTAATTTGATTGAAATACGAGGACGTACACTTATCTAATAGATTTATGTAATATAATTAACTGAACTTTTGCAGTTTGTTCGGGATTTAGAACTTTATTTTTATGCTCGTGTCATAACCGTACCAAAGGTCGCAGAAACTTCAAATTTAAATAATTTATTATTCTCAACATCTTCAAAATCAAGCCATAAAAGAATTTTAAATTGTACCAGTTTCGAAAACCACGCAATTTCAGTAGGTCAAGGGTAGGTAGAGATATTCATAAAACATTCGCACTCAAAGATAAGTTAAAAAAAATCGCAATCTTATATTAAAAGTACTGCTTAGATAGGATCCGTAAAGGGTGTTCCTTGAAAGATCAAGGAATGGTGACGCTTAGATAGTTACCCTCAATTTCGTCCTTTTAAAAGCAGTGCTTTCGAATCATATTTTAAATACTATCTTTGAGTGCATAAATTGTGATGCAAAGCATTTTAGCGTGAATGAAGAGGAACTCATTGACCATGGTAGATGTATATACAGTAGAAGTCCGATAATCCGACACGTTCCCGACCGGCTCGATGCCGGACTATCGGACGGTAGAAGAAAAGTTAGTTAATTAATCAGTATACAAATACATACAACAAAGTTTATTTAACATGGTAGTAATGTATGTACATATAATAGTTATTTGTGATACAAGGGTGTAAAGTCAACTGTTATTTAACGAGTGAAACGAGTATGAAACATTCGAGTCGAAGATGAGTGTTTCATCGTTTCCGAGTTGAAAAACAGGAATTTACACCCGAGCAGGACATAACGTTTTTGCACTCCACTAAAAATTGACATGTTTCACAAATGCTTCAAATGAAATCTTTACTTGTAAAGTTACCGTTATCGGTTGGAACTCCTCTTAACTTTTTGGTTATAAGACAAATACCTATTGTATTGTGGCATGAAACATGTGTTTGCTTTATTTTATTTATAAAATAAATTTGTATTTAAAGCAATATAAGGCTCTTACTATAATTTACTTACATTACAGTTAAGCAGATTTAACTATTTACGTAATGTGACAAAAATCGAACAAAAATAGCCAAATTATATGCAGATGGCTGTTGAAACGGTAAATATTAAAATTTTAAAACAGGAAATGTTAATTAATTTCCATCATAATCACGGTCCTATGGCATAGCCGAGACCAACATTTTGTGTAGTTTAAGGGCACCAATGGCGACCAAATTTTGATTGTGAGATAAATTTGTTGGATAGTTTAAGACATTTTTTTTCACTAGTGAAATAAATATTTAAAATTTCCACTGAGTGCCATAAAGTGAAACATTACGAATATCAAATAATCCGGTTTATCTCTTCGATTCTATGCATTCCATCTAAGCTTTGAATACCTGTCTCTTCGAACGAACATCATTGACGATGCTGGTTGTTCGATGGTTGAGGCCGGTGTATTATTTTTTGTAAATGTATTTTACTCTCTACAGTGTAATTGGCAATTGTAATTACATAGTTCTACCAATATTTTCTGTTAATTTAAAATATTCTCTAAAAAATTCCAGTTTTAAGCGTTCATAATCAATAAAAGAATGAAAACAAATACTTAGGGCTTATTAAATACACTTAAAGTTTATTTGATTTTAAATTGGATTCGTTTACTTACGCCCGAAGGTAAATTGATCGAACCCCATTTACGCAAGGATTCAAGCAAATGGGCAAACAAACAACAAGGAATGTCGATCAACAAAGATTCGGGCTGCTATTGACCTATATACCTCCCTTTAACCGGGTTTCTCTGGAATGCTACGCAATAATTGCGAAACCAATTATAAAGGTTGCGAAATTTTATTGGAAAAGTTTATTCAAAATTTTATTTGAGTTTTAACTCGTTCCGAATTGCGAAGGGCATGACCTAATTTTCGTTATAGTAGTTAATTCAATCTTCCTATAAATAAAACATTTCTTCAGAATTTATCTGAAGGCTATTTAAGTTAACAAAACTTTGGATATTAAGAACCGTTTGTACTTTATTGGAATTTTCATTTTGTGTTGCGAAGAAAGTCGGTGAAAATGGAGCCAAGAGCAATAAGATTTATTATTTCTTGCAAAAAGGTCAATTCTGTTCGGTTATCTCTTTGAGCCATCTTGTTAAATATCCTGTTAATTATGAATTTATGGAAAGCAGTGGGGCTTATTTAAGGAACATAACAGCACAACTGTTTTAATTACCCAGAAGCAATAAAATAAATCAAAATGCTTAATACCCCTCCGGCAATCAGATTCCATCCTTTTGCGATTCTCAACAATTTCGACGATTGTAAGGAGAAAGTCGGATAATTAAAAATAAATTAACATTTCATTAACTGATCTCATTCTTAGATTCGAAAACACAATTTTAATTGCAATTGTTTTCATCTGTTTACATAATTCTTGCTAAGATTCTCGGTTTTATTTGAACGTTCAACTAATTATATTTGAAAGAGCTATTTCGTATATTAAAATCCTTTTCAATATAGCATTTAATATAAAAATTGAAATTGTTTCCAATAATTAGTATTTCATCAATTTTAAATGAATGATTTATTAAATTCTGATTTTTAACATTCCGTAGAGAAAACGCTATAAAAGTAATGATAAATATTCTTTAAATTTGATTTCCTAAATACGAATTTGAATGAATGATGTAGGCCTTCGTTGAATTTTTCGTTTTTCTTCAATTGATGAAATAGAACTTTTTACCCCTTTTTATTAAATTTTTGGAAAACCATTAAAACGTTTACCCTCTTCAGGATGTATTAGCATTAAATCCAATTATAAATAAAATAGACATGTTTGGGAAAGCAATATGTCAACTTCAGATTTAATTCTCATGAATTTGAGTAAAGATATTTAAAAATTAAAAACCGGAAAGCATTTACAAAATTTAAATATCAGAAAGCAAAGCTAGAGATATTATTTTATGCATTTTGTTGTTAATAATTATTTACATCAAATCTCTATAAAATATCTATTAAATTATGAAGCCATCGAGTGTTTAACCGTAGTTTTAATAGTACTTATTCACAGTGATTTAATACAATACTTTATGCGTTCTGAACAAATAGCACAAAAACAAATTGTATTCCTCTGTTACACATTTAATAAATTTAACATTCAATTCCGTAAGGAACATGGGGAGTCTCAACCTCAACCAACGAGTTTAAACTTCTCATGACTATTTGTTTTCAGTGTATTATTAGTCAATTAATAGCATCTACACTGGTTGAAAAAGATCCTGTCAATTCTTCCCGCACAGGGATCAAACTCATGGCCTCCGAGGAGGCAGTAGAATGCGTAACCACATCGGCTGAGAGGCAGGTATTTAAATTTCTGTACTAATCTGAAATAATCAGTCTTCAAATTTGAATAGATATAACTCATTTGTGCAAAATAGAGCTTCATTTTAAAAGATATAATTACAGACGTTAAGGTTATTAAAATAAGCGATTAAATAAAAAAAAAATGTTTTCTTTGTTTCTGTTCTAATCTCATAAGAAAGTCACGCTTTTATAATAAAGAAAAATATTACTTAATTTTTTAATAACAAATTATTGATTTAATAACGTCTATGACAGAGCAAAAATATGTCAAATACAACTAAGTACGTATACAAAGAAACATGTTCCTTCATGGGTGTAACATTTGCTTAACACAGAACCGCTACAGGACATAGTTTCCTAAGGTCAAATAATCACGAGTCGACTGATAATTCTTCGGCCTCCATAATCGATAAAAACAAAAGTAATGGGTGTTTTAGAGGTGTAGAACTTTATATTGCAATAAAACAACGATGGATCATTTGATTGACATGAATTTTATTTATCTGAAAGATAATCTTGTGGCATTACATTTTAAATATGATTTCTGGCATATGACCGCCACGGCTGGCTCGAATTTAGTCCAATCTCGAAGTCCATTTTTCGATGACTTTTTCCAACATTTTTGACCGAATATCGACAATTACACAGCGAATGTTGTCTTCTAAATGGTTAAGCGTTTGCGCATTATCCGTATAGACTAATAACTTTACATAGCCCCACAAAAAGTAGTCTAGCGGTATTAAATCACAAGATCTTAGAGGCCAATTCACAGGTCCAAAACGTGAAATTAGGCGGTAACCAAAAGTGTCTTTCAATAAATCGATTGTTGCACGAGCTGTGTGACATGTTGCGCCGTCTTGTTGGAACCACAGCTCCTGGACATCATGGTTGTTTAATTCAGGAATGAAAAAGTTAGTAATCATGGCTCTATACCGATCGCCATAGATTGTAACGTGTAACTATTACGCCATCATCGTTTTTAAAGAAGTACGTTTCTGGATGTAAAGGTGTTTCGACATACACTTAAGGATTAGCTTCACTCCAAATGTGGCAGTTTTGTTTGTTGACGTAGCCATTCAACCAACGATAAAATGGACGTAGTGCGCAGTACGTATTCCGCACAGAGCCATTATTTTCGAAATAAAATTACCCTATTTGCAAGCGTTGATCAGGCGTCTATTCCTGATGAATTGTCAAACCAAACTGAGAATAAATCACTTGACACCTATTAAATATTGAACAGTAATGCCAATTTAAAGTTCTATACCTCGAAAAAAATCACCCTTTTTACGTCCCATTTTATTGAAATTTGAGCAGAACCTAACAAAACGTTGACATAATCAGGCGGGAAGGCCAGTAAATAAATTATCAGACCATCTTTCATTTTCTTTTAACTCCAATTCGTTTTCTTGCACTGCTGTAAATTTTTGCATTTACGTCATTGTTCCTGACTACCGATATGTAAAAAATAAATGTTAAAGAATTGTGCCATTTTATTTATATTAAATTTGACCTTAATAACACAATATTTAACAACAATTTAATGGTCTGTCTCGTGTTGAATTGCTCAATGTGGTTACTGATTTTTATTTTCAAATCCCAAACCAAAATTGAGTAACCAGACCATTACTCACATTACTCGGACAATTTTTTGCGATTATTTCCACATTTTGGCCCAAAAAATTTTCTTTAATCATTTTAATACACAATAATTTTATTTTAAATACTTATTACACGCACCTTAAAAGTCTTTTTTCACTGAATTTAAAGTAATTTTCTTGAATTAAACTCATTAGCAAAAACTAAAACAAAGCTTGACAGAGAGGAGGTGACGTATTACAACAACAACAATCGGCACGAGTTATTATGTTCAGTGTTTTTAATAACAGGGAAAAAGTTAGAACTCTACCACATTAGTGCGACAAAATATCAGTTCTTTAAAACTCTACTACATATTAAACTTTTCTTATCGACCTTCCTCAACTAATAACAGTTTAATATATTGAAAACGGTTCTGTTATTCGAATACATGATAAACAAGACAATTATTCTAGCAAAATAAATTCCATACAAACATACGTGTTATTTTTTCTGATAAAACGTTCAGTATTTTGTTATTTTTCTCACAAAAGAAGAATTGCTCAAATTGATTTTGTGATAAAGAACAGTTCTACGAAGACTGTCGTCTACACTGTGCTGAGTAATGATGAAAGCATAGAAAGTTCAAGACCAGTCGAAAGGTAACAATAATTTGAAATTCAAAAAATAAATAATGCATTTAAATTGAATTCGTTGTTTGTGAAGAATCAATTGGAAGGACAAAACAGGATAACAAATAGAAAAGGTGACCTCCATCCTTTGAAGTAATTTTTTGTGAAATTTTCACAATGAAAATACAATTTATTTTCCTGAAAAATTGGTAAATTATTTCAATTAAATTGAAGAATTTAAAGGGAAGAGGACATTGCCTTTGCAACTCACCATAAAAGAAATCATATAACGTGTTATTTGTCCTCGAGTTTACTGCAAATGAATTGAATTGCTCTAGTGTTTCCTTTTATTACGAACGTGTTTCCTCTAAAACGGTAACTTTCATTAAACAAGATTCCTGGAGAACGTGCCGAGATGAAACAACAATCCAGGAGATTCTATCACAATAAAGCCCAATTTCATCAAAGAACACTTTGTAGTTTGCTGGAATGGGAACGATGGCACTATTTGATAAAAGACAGACTTGCATCCGACATGCTTAATAAACCATGTTGTGTACTGTTTTAGTCTTACATTATTTGATGTCTTTTATTAAGTCAGTTTAGTATGAAGTATGTTTAGGGACATTTTGAAAATATACGAGTATGTTCAGAACTTCTTTTATTAGTGTCTTTTATTCCGCTCAAAATGGCATTCATTTTGCAAATAAAGGTAAGAAAGGTCACTTTTTTAACGCACTGAACATATGGTAAATCGTAAATAATTTATGTTCATACAATAAGAAGTTTTTATTTCAATTATAGTTAATAAATGCAGTGAAATTATTGTTTTATTCCCTACGTGTAAATTAGAAATTAGTATATTAGTTCTCCTTCCCTATCAGTATTGGTGGCCCTAACTAACGTATTGCTATCAACATATCAATTGGTTAAATTGTTTTATGCATGTATGTTGCTTAATATTGATATTATGACACTCAATTTTGCTCTGTCAAAGTCGTTATTAAAGCTTTAAAGAATTCTTTATGCTTTTTCTTTATTATTAAAGTGTGGCCTCCGTAAAAGAAATCCATTAAATTTATATGTACGCCACTTTCGTTGGGCGTGGATTAACTGTGATTTGTTAGTGTAAAATAAAATATGTCATCTATAGGAGAACTTATAAATTACGTTTTCTTATGGTTTATCATAGAGGGCGCAACATTTTTTTTACAGAAATTCGAAAAATTTTTTGATGTTAATTTATTTAAAAATGCATAA
>JXOV01007910.1:8161-34086 GCA_001014945.1 Clogmia albipunctata | reverse complement strand
CCATAACAAAAGCAATGAGTATCTGTACTTTTATTAGGAGAAGTTTTAAAGAGCTCTAATACACTTTAATAAAGGCTCTGTTTCAAGCACTTCCTAATATTTCTAGTCAGAAAGTGAAGCATTTGAAACATCTTTAGGAACATCTTAGATACTTATTGTAATTTTTTATGAATAAAGAGATACAATATAGCTAATGACTATTAAGGTTAACCTAAATTAACTGTACAAACTAAAGCATGATGATATTAAACTTATAAATTATTTTGTCCATCCGAAATTAATTTGAATTAGTACAAAGGACTACATGGTTTCAATTTTAATTCCATTTAGAAAATATAAATTTGCAATAATCCCAAAACCACAATATGAAATTAAAAATAAGGTCAGTAAATCATCTCATCTTCTGTAAATAATAAATCATCTAAATCCTTTTCGAAGCACTTAAAATCTCCTCTAAAATATGTCGGAATAATCATAATAAATATTAATCCTCCTGACTGGTTGGATAAAACCTGATTTTCTTCTGTTCGGTTTGAAAATTCCTGACCTGTCNAGTAAATCATCTCATCTTCTGTAAATAATAAATCATCTAAATCCTTTTCGAAGCACTTAAAATCTCCTCTAAAATATGTCGGAATAATCATAATAAATATTAATCCTCCTGACTGGTTGGATAAAACCTGATTTTCTTCTGTTCGGTTTGAAAATTCCTGACCTGTCACTACAAGAAACCGGTACCAGAGACCAACCAGTCCACAGAGCCCGACCAACAGCACCAAAACCACCAACAAACGGAATCATATGAAATCAAATTAGTGTTGGTGGTTTATCAATTACCTGAGATAAATTCTCCAAGAGAGCCAGCCACAGAGCAGGCCTAGGTAGCACAGAGAACACTACTCAAAGAATTACCCCCCTTTTTCTTTTCTAAACCAACACTAACACTTTTATAGAAAATTAAAGAAACCTCTAGTCTTTGTACTTGGCCAACTATAGAAAGAGACAGACAGACCAGATCATCAGAGAGACTTACATTCTTTAGAAGGTTATCAACCTGTAAAATGTCGAATCTCTTGAATGTAATTCCGTTTACCTCTTTGCAGAGCACAACAGCAACTCACAACAACCCAAAGGCAAAGAGCTAAGCAATCGTGATCGTCACTTTCTCAAGTTTTTTAAACCATCTAATGTATGCGTTTCTTCTACCGATCACAGCATTTAGCATTTCTGTCCGATGCTAATATTTGGACTTTCCAGGAGGAGACTTGTTCTCCTACACACCAGATTCTTATTTTATAACAATATAACATTGTTCCATTATATCTTAAACTGTATAAATAATTATGGTTATAAAGATAATTGTGGATTTTCATTAAAATTTAAAAGGTTAATGAGAAATAATTGATTGCAAACTTTAATTGCCAATATTTTACTTTTTTTTAAAAGTGCCAATTCTTATTAAACCAAAATAAGCTAAACCTGATAAATAATCTATGAAAGACTCATTTAAGACTGCAATTTAATTTGTAGTAGACAAACTTTTAAAAGTAACCGAACCTCAGAAAAATAATACAATTTCTCAAATTGAATAGCGGGAGACTTTCGTTCCACAGCGATCTGGTTTAAAGTTCTACGCGTCGTCTATAAACGAATCCATTGTTCGTGAAGCCGTCCAATAAAAATAACGAAAACACTACTTAATAAATGCCTTATAATTGATAAAACAGTTCCGCCGTCTAATCCGGAAGCTGCCTTTGTTTTCGGCCATGTACCCTCCCGCCTACTCTTCCGTCCTGGAGCATACTCACTACACCTAACAATTTTAAAGCATTTCTTCTTTCTGCCTTTTTTTTAAGATTTTCATTTTCTACAATTCGTTCTCATGCTCTCTCGACAGTCAAATGTCAAGAACCAACAACACTTAACAGCAATCAGAGCCTTTTTGAAACAACACACAAAAACAGTCGCACACTCGACAATTTTTTGCGTTTTCTTAATACATTGTTGCAAAATTAAGGTTTTGGCATTTGCTAATTCACTAACGCGCTGTATTTTAAGCTTTTGGTTACTTGTAATGATTAATAGAGTTACAGTTCACAAAGCCATGTTTCTCCTCAATATAAAATCAAATATATTTATCCAAAATCCAAATAAACCAAAAAAAAGTTTATAACAATACACCACCATTAGAACACATTCGATAAATAAATTTTAATATTGTTTAAATTATATTTTATTTATTATACCTTTTTAGTTCAATCATATATTATATAATAAACAATCGATACTTCTATAAAATTATTAATTAAAAATAGTTTTATTGAAAATGTCCATAAAATCTAATTTTTAGGAATAAATATAAGTAAAGAATTTAAATTTAATTATGTAAATCAAATTAAAAAATATTAGTATTAAAATTTAACTAATAAACAGACTAAAAATTAATTTTAATAAAAAAACAATTGATTCAATTTAAAAAAATCACTCGAAGACAAATAAATTATTGCATTCCATATATTTTTCAATTAGACAAGTTACAGCTTAAAAACTTATTAAGTTGATTAACAAGTCCTTTGTTATTAGCGGACAGACCTCTACTACCTCAGTGTGCGGTGCTGAATGGACATTTTATCCATTCGCATCCAAACTCTCCTCTGATTATTTAAAGGAATAATTATATATAACTCAGAGTCAGGAATGGTGTAAGGCAGGGAGCGTTTTTGTGCATCTGATTTTATATGTAAATGAGTTCGGGGATTATACCGAACGAGTTCTTTACGTCATCATCTTAATGTCAAACTTTGTTTCGGTTTCCGCTAGTAGATTAGATTAGATTCAAGAAAATTATCTTAAATTTAGTACAAATTTACTTTAGTGAATCATCATCTAGGATAATATTAGTGTGTTAAGATGGTTAATGAAGGTTGTTTTGTGCCGAAATGTGGAAATAATCACAAAAGATCTACTGGCGTTAGTTTGTTTGTCCATCAAAAGACAACGAAATGGTATAAATTTCTAAAAGTCAAGAGTATAATTGTTATTTATATAACATGATTGATAAAATAAGGCAATATTAAACACAAGGGTTGTTTTAAGCCACGATCGTAGCGAGTTGCTTTAGAGAAGGCTTGGGTGTTTAATAATGCTTATCGACCGTGTTATATTTCGATTTAAATAATCAGTTCTGTTGAGAAATCATCCACAAATACAGTTAAACCTTACACAACGAAACTGATGTCCACATAAATTTGTTGGACTTCCTTCACGGAGGTCACACAAACAAATCGTACTAGTGATTTAAAACAAAAACTTTTTAAATTTATCGAATTTTAGAGCCATAAAATCAATTTTGGCAACAAAAATGAATAAAATTTTTTATCTAAGTTGACCTTGGATTAAGCTAAAAATAAGAAGTCAAATTTAGGTACGATCATTGTCAAAATTAAGCAGTAGCTACTTCTCAGCATTATCTCGAATTCAATACTACTATCATTTTATAATCACTTCCAACAAATCTTTCAGCAAACAGTGGTTTAAAAGATTATATTTTAATACGTGTAGTCTAATGACAAATTTGATGAATTTGATTATGGGTGACCTTAGTAATCATATGGCGAATATAGCTTGTAAGTTAGAAATAAAAACCTGAATTAATTCATTAATAATAAAAATATAGAAATTCGTAATCATTAATATGCATATATTCCTCTTTTTAAATTATGCAATCATGATCAACTTCATTGATAAAAATTAAACCCAAATACCAATGTACGAAATCGTTCATATTATTCCACCTCCAATAATTATAATCCAAATTGATCAAATGTAAACAAGCGAAAAACCTGTATCTGACTAGAACGAGCATTGAACTCATGTTTAATATGTTTACATAATAACTAGGCTCAGAACACAGTTCTCGATTCAATTGAAATTCATTTTTTAGCCGAACGAGAAATTTCACAATTGAACACGAAGACAAGACAATCTTTTGATGTCCATCGCAATTCCTTTTATCATCTGGTACCACAAACTTGAGCAATTCTTTGTCGCCAACCTGCTTCCATCTTGGGAGGCTTAAGCCTAACACAGCCAAACACCAGAGCTCAATTTAATTTAAATCACTCTCTAAAATATTCCAATATTCTACGGATTGACCTTTGAAATCCAGTATAGAATATAAATCTGGTTGTAAAAGGTACAAATTGACGTAAGAGAAGCCGATATTTTTTGGCAAATCCTCTACACAGCTTAACGCGTCAAAGGCAGCCTCTGTCTGTGCAGCATTTGAATTTTAAATTCACGAGACTCGAGTCAAACCAATTCGCATCTCTCTTGCTTAAATCAGACAAACAATCTGACAAAAATAAAGTGAGTCATAAATAATCAAATCCACAGGTATTTACTCTGCAATACTAAGAATTGCTAATTTATTTTAGTAATTCTTTATTAATGTGAAGCGAAGCGAGGCAACAATGTGCAAAATTTAATATTTATCACAGATTCGGCGAATAAATACATGTGTTATTCAAGAAATCAACAAGTCTAATATAAATCATATTATAAACAACAACAAAAATTTTAAACTAGAATTTTCTGGTTTAATAAAAAACATGTTTCAATTCAGATTTACATAGATTGAATAAATAAGCAATCAACACAAAAAATGTTGTGAGATAGGCCGAAAGCTTATACAACATTAAATAGTAATTGTCAGTAAATAAGCAAAATTTAAAAATAACAGATTTCTAATTAGAAAAGCATATCAAGAATAGTGGCTATTGGTTGCAGGGCACAGAACCCGCTCAAGAATTAAAAAAAAATAAAGAATTAAAATTATTCTATGAATAAAATAATTGTGCATCTACACGAAAACGTGTTTTTAAGTGTATGGATAACCATACACTTCTCCATGTAATTCGCCGTAGCTCTTCCTGCCTAACACCATTTCCGGCTATATTTAACTTTTATTATCAATATAGTAATTTCTTTGAATAAACTGGTGAAGGTNCAAAATTTTCACTGAGTGCCATAAAGTGAAACATTACGAATCTCAAATGGATATCGAAAAGCTTATATTTCGATACGAAAGTGCAATAAATTAACATCAACTGTCCGTGCCGCACTTAATTTGCACAAACACGCACACCGAATTTTGACTCTATTGATTAAATTTATTTTCAGAAACCATTGAGGATTTCCGATCGATGTGATCGAGAAAATCCGCAACAGAAAAGGTAACGTATTCAGTGAAAATTCTCTGTCGTGAGTATATATAATACATTTCCTAAAAAAAATATTTCCCACAACATTCCGGTATTGAACTAGGGGTAGTTTCAACCTCAACCAACGGGTATTGAACTTCNTTATTAGACCCGCCATTCAGCACTACACGCTAGAGCAGTATAGGTCTGACCATTTTTCAGGATAGGTTTAATGTTAGAAATACGAACAGCTAATATGAATTACCAACTTCCCAATCCCACTACATTCCAGTACGGAACTTGGGGTAGTTTCAACCTCAACCAACGGGTATTGAACTTCTCATGAATATTTGTTTTCAGTGTATTAGTAGTCAATTAATAGCACCTAGAATTATATTGTGGTGTACTTACCACCCTATAGTCATAGTTTTTTTTAATTATTATTACTAATACTAGTTCTAAGCAATGACCACTAACTTTAACACAATTGTAATAGGGACATCGAGCAGGACGCAACAAATAAATGAGCTTCTCTCTAACAAATTCTTTCAATTAATTGATCTGTTATTACAAGTACAAAGGACCAAGAGCCCCACCAAGGACATTATAATATATTAAAATGATTTGCTAATAGTTAGAATATGTTTTGCAAAATTGCGATAAACGGAAAAACCCTTTTATATCCACTATGAATTATTTATAAATACCAAACGACTCACTATTAACATCATTGAAGATGCAAAAATACCTTATCTATCGTTTAGAACAATTTACCAAACAGTTACGGCCTACATTTCAACCAAATCCAACTTGTACTTGTTTTATTGTGTGGGAAAGCGAGCGTTTCTACATATTTTTGAAAAATTGACGAGAGCAATATCGCATTTAAGAGATCACTGCAATTTTTGATGTTGTTTAATCGATATCAAAGTTTGGGCAGTGGCTGTCGTTTCTTTATAAAATTAACTTCATCACGCATAAAGGCCGGAAACTTATCACACTATTTTTCGTATTCTATACAACTGCTATTCTTTTACTACTGTGAAATTGTCATTTTTGCATTTGTGTCCTTGTTCCTCCAGACCGTTGATATAGGGGTGCCGTGGCAAAATTTACCTTAGCAAGGGCGTCGCGAACTGAAAAGTTTGGGAACCACTGCTAAAAAGTATTCCGAAATTTAAATGTCAAAATGATTTATGGACGATTTGTCAAGAATTTAATGGTCTTTAAAATAAATGGATACATAGAGCCATTTGTTACCTATGACGGGTATTGTTAAAAGTAATATTGTGTGTAAATTTGAAGTTCCTGCGACATCTGGCTCTAGAGATATCAAGGAATCGTGGATGTGTTTATATCTTCAACTTGCACTGTACAGCTACATTTTAAAGAAGAAATGGCATATCGAAGATCCAGAACAACAACGATGCATCTGTAACGGTTCCTCCATTACAGATGCGTCGTTGTTATTCTGGAACGTCGATATGTACTGAACGAAATACGAATCATTATTTGAACTTGATTTTTAATCGCAAAACCATTTTAAATCAATTTTACATAAAAACCAGTATAAAAAAATTGAATAATAAAAACACTTCGTTTCTGACTCATTGGCTAATAGTTTGATTGATCAAGCTCTTAAAATCATTTGAATTAATCTTAGAAAAGTCCTAAGTAATGAATCATCGACAGACTTGGCATGGAAAATGGTACAACTTTAGAATACGTAATAAAAGATTTTCAAAAGATAAATTCTGTATTCAAATTTCTATAAGAAGCAAATTCCAACAAAACATCTACAAAGCACATTGCCAAAGTCATATCCCAAACGCCACGTTTCAAATCAAATTGTTTTATTAGACAATAAAAAAATGTCACACATTAAAGGCAAAAAACTTCTGTTTTTTAAATTACCCCATCGATGGAAAATATTGTTCATAAATCAGATCCAATTTACTGGCGTATCCAATTCAGAAAATTATATCACCATCCATCGCGAAGCATAATGGAGGCAAAGTTGGTGTCGCGGAATAAAAACCACGTATCTGTTTTATAAATTTTCGCCAGAGAGCGAGATCATAAGCGACAGATAAATAGATAATAAATCGGTTAATAATTAAAAAATATCCTCATATTTTCTAATTGAAAAACGAAAAAACCAGAATGGGATAGTCAATTAAATTTCATCAAGAGCTGATTTGTGTTTCTGGCTCTTTCATTGGATTGGCCATTAACCGGCTCTGATTCACAAAACAGACACGCGACCAATTGCCCAGTGTTCTGTTCTACTCTTTGCTCTCTTGTTTCTATATAGTGTGGTGTCGTCCCCAGAGGAATCACAGTCAAATGAGCCAGATCATATTATTATTTTCCGACAATAGTGTCGTTTTGCCGCCTTTTCCCATTCATAAACCCCTAATTATCGTCCTACAAGCTTCAATTTTGGCGCCCATTTTTTCCATTAGCAAGTTTTTTGCCGCCTCCACGTTCAACTCAGCTCACCTCGAATTAGTTCAGCTCAGCCTACCCAATGCCCTCTCTCTCCTATGTCCAAACAATTGACAATTATTGTTGCTCGCTCATAGAAATCGGTGCATCCATCAGTACACATTACAACAAAATACCGCCAATTATCCATTACGTTTCCCCCCGCCGGTCGATCTTGTTTCACTGATAACGGCAAAATGTTCGCAACATGAGAGTGCGCGCTTATAGTGTAAAAAATTCGCGTGTGACCCCCTCCCCTTATCCTCCTCCACCACCGCATCACCCATCCATCCACTTTGGGCAGAGAGACAAACAATAGCCCAGAAATGTCATGTAAAATCAACAATCTGCCAAGCCAATTAATTACCGTATTCCACCACACAGTCACAGACCAATAATGAAAAATATGCTTTAATAATGACACCCTTTCCATAATCTTGATTTAACCCTTTGATGTAAAAAAACGGATTTACTTCACTTTTCTGAAACACCATTATAAAATAAACTTATGGTAATCGTATTTATTCGTAATCTTGTTAACCAATGAGAATAAGTGTTTTACAATTTAAGAAGTTTGAATTTACGAAGACAATCTGAAAAGTTCTCGGCACATCCGCTCAGTGGCCCAGTTTTCACAAAACATATAAAATTAATTAACTTTCAAAATTTCAGCTAAATAGGCTGATTTTATTAAATATTGTTCTAGTAAAAAAAATGCATGTGAGTCTTGCATAATAGTATATTTAGATACAAGTGGTGAAATAGTTTTTGCTATTTTAACTCTTAGTAAATTCTTACTGTAATAACCGATTTTGTATCGAACGCTATTTTGTGTAATTCTAAAAAATATCAATTAATCGATAATTAATAATAAAACCGTTCACAACGGTTTTTTCAAATTGTGCAACCACAACTCACAACGACATTTTCGTATTTAAAAAATAAACTAGTTATGACAATAATAAGTAATTTCATTAAATTGGTGACAAGTAAGACACAGCGGTTTTTTTTTAAATTCATCAAGCATTCGCAGCGGAATTCTCAACAGAAAATATTTCAACAATAATGTGTAGAGATATGGTTATAACAATTCAAGTAAAATGATTCCAAAGCCATTTCTCCCAATCATGTTGGAAAGTTGTCAAACTTCCAACTGTCAGTTTTTATTAGATATTTTTTAAAACTACAGTCCCAGCCAAAATTCTCAAGTTAAATACATATTACAATGTTTTATTTTAAAACAATAAATGAATTAAAACTATTTACTTTTCACTTTAAAATTGGAATAGGTTCGTATTTAATGGTAAATATTATAAAGATCACACGAGATTAAAAGAGATCTTTAACAGAACAAATACATTAATATTTTATAATTCTATGCAAATTTTTGAACTTGTATAATTGAGTATTTCAGATCACTGAGTTTTTAAAGTGACTCTTGGGATTTTAAACTGATACATGAGTCTTACAGACTTTAATGCCAAGTATAGCTAAATTATCAAAGGATAAATGGTAAAATTTAAATTCAGATCGCAGTAAACAGCTGGTGGTTCAAACTAACAATATACTATATTACTAACATTGAACATATCATCTAAAGCCAGGGCTCTCAAACTGTGCTACCGCGGGCTGAAAAAATTTGAGAACACCTGCTCTAAAGTTTACAGACCTATACTGCCCTTGTGTGCGGGGCTGAATGGCGGGTCTAATAAACACTTTTCCTCTCACATTTTTATGAATTATATTCAAATACTATATCGAAAACAACAAATCAGTTAAGGGCAGTAATTGCGATAGAGCGGTCATGCAAAATTTTATAGGAATTTTAGGACATATTGACAATATTATCTACTTAATTAACAATCAATCGCTAAGTAGGATTGTTACTGATTTTGTGATTGGCAGCACGCAGATTATTTATTATCAATATATAAAATTTTACATTTTCAGAAAAATCCATCATGGGTTAACCTGGTTACACATTCACAATGCCGAAACTACATCACGGTGACAGTAACGAATAATCCAATTAAATTTATTATTGGATAATTTCACATCACTCCAATGGAGGCCGGTTCGTCAAACATTCCCATAAATAATAAATGACTGGTTATTCGTCAAATACACAATCAAATAAGAAGATTCATTATCAGTTCAATTATATTTCTGAATTGAATTAAAAGTGTTCTGCCCATCTGATACAACAAAATACTATTTGTTTCATTTGTTAGATACCGTTATATATAATTTTATTGAATTAGGTGTCGACTAACACCATTGTTAATCTACGCAAATGACACAAATTTATAAATTTCAGTTGAGTAAACGTTATTAATTATTCAAGTAATTGCTATACAAACACACATGATACCAGTGAATTTTAATTATAGCTCAATAAACCTTCCCTCTAATTAATAAAGAAAGTTATAATACTCAGTGTGTTTATCGGTCAAATAATCGGTTTCGCGGGTATTTAATTCATTATTTTCACATTAATACACTAATAGAGATATTTTACTCATTGGTGCAAGCTTACTCAGAATAATTATATGTGATTAATTGAATTCAATCATTTCCAGTCTAAAATAAAAATAAAACACTTGATTTGTTTAATATTTTCCATGGGAAATGGAATATCAGTATCATTAAAATTAAAATAATTATTGGAAATTTTATTGACAGCTGTTCTGATCAGCAGAATTATTATTGAAAACATGTAGTTTAATTAGAATTAAATAATCTTAAAGTAATTACAGTACAAGTCTAATAGTCCGTCATGTCCGATAGCAAGGCATTGCTACGGAATTTTGGTTTTTTCCAAAAGTGTGTATTTAAAGCAAATAAAAACGCTTGAGGGCTATTCGGAAGTTTTCGGGGTAGTTTGAGATCATTCCGTAGCGCTCGGTACTTGGGAATTATTGCTTTCTATATCATTTGAAATAAATTTTTTGTGCAATTCCGCNCAGCTGTTCTGATCAGCAGAATTATTATTGAATATAGTTTAATAAGAATTAAATAGTCTTAAAGTAATTACAGTACAAGTCCAATAGTCCGTCATGTCCGACAGCAAGGCATTGTTACGGAATTTTGGTTTTTTTTCCAAAAGTGTGTATTTAAAGCAAATAAAAACGATTGAGGGCTATTCGGAAGTTTTCGGGGTAGTTTGAGATCATTCCGTAGCGCTCGGTACTTGGGAATTATTGCTTTCTATATCATTTGAAATAAATTTTTTGTGCAATTCCGCATCAAAAAGTAGACTTTTCTTCACGCAAATCGGTTCTGTAATGCTTTACTTTTTTGCACGGAGTGCTGAAATCATTCAAAATTTCCACACAAATTGTCACCAATTTAATGAAAATACATATTGTTGTCAAAACCGTTTCGTTGTGAGTATTCTCATCTCACTCTAATAAACACACTTACTTGTACACATTGTGTTCACAATTTGAAAAAACCGCTATGGACAATTTTTATTTTTAATTATCGATTAATTGGTATTTTCTCAGAATTACACATAATATCGTTCGATACACATATGAAATGGGTTATTACAGCACTTGTATCGAATTATACTACGCCAAAAGTCAAGAACTCAAAACGTCATTCGTAACTGTTTTAAATTAAATTAAAATATGTTGTACATTACAGAAATGTAAAATAAACTTTGTTGTATGTATTTGCATCCTGTTAGTTTACTTATTCACTTTTTTTTTAATTTCATACCGTCCGATAGTCCGGCACCGGATTATCGGACTTCTACTCTAATTAAAATGCATTGTGTGTCGATAAAGTTGATATAAAAACCAAAGAACTCATCCTTAAAAATATTCAGACCTACACTGCCTTATTGGGCGGTGCTCAATGATGGGACTTATTTTATTTATTTCTCTTTCAAATCCTTCAGATCTACAGTCATTGGAACTTATTAAATAATGAAAGATCTGTATTTCAATTTTTTAAAGCAAATATTGTCAATATATTAAATTTTTAAGATTGTATTACACTCACAATTTATTTCCAGAAAGCACCGTGAGAACACCAATTAATTTACAATAACATTTTTAAATCGTGTCTGGAAACCATTTCCTTCGATATTTCAAACGGCTGACAACGTGCCCATCAGCTAGTGGTCGACAGTAATGAAATGCTTATTACAAATGACATCGTTTAATTTCCATGTTATTATTGCCATTATCAGAATTACGGCGATATAGTCGGGCACTTCCGTTTAACTCATCTTCACAATTTAAATATTATCATTATACAACCAATTATAGCGACACTTGCACAAATTCCGATGCAAAATTATTTCCACATACACTCGTACACGCAGAAAATAATGTAGAAAGATAATATAAAATAAAAAAAAGAGTTGTTAACCATCCAGTATCATCAGTTAACACATCAACAAGCTGTTATCGGTCACTTGAATTGGAAAATACGTCGCTATCCTATTATCGGATTAACAATAATAATGGAACATACACTATGTTGCTAATGTTTGAGTGCAGTTGTTCGTATTATTTCATACTTCATTTAAAAAAAAAACATTTCAGGGAGTTTTTAATCAATGTACTTTAACCCTAACCAACTCGAGACGGGTCGGAGTGGCCCACCTGTTACATTTTTTTGTTATATTATTTTTATCGGGTTGGATTTTTTTACTGGGACCCAAAATTATTAATTTGACCCAATTTTGCTCGCGTCAAAGTAGGGTAACAACACCACATTATGAAGTTTCATATTTCGAAAATGATGGTAAGAATTTGACTCAAAAGTTAGTTCGCAATATTTTAGTGCATTTTTAAACACTAAATAGCATTAATATTAGATGTATTTATTGTCGAAAAAGCTTTTAAAGTTAGAAAACTGCTTCAATTTTGTTAAGTAAATATTGAATTAGAAGATGATATAGGGGCATAGTTACTCCTCTTATTCAATCCCAGGGTATAAATATTTAATCAAAATACTTAACTTACAAGCTTTGAGAGATATAATAGATTCAAGTGGTAAGTCGAAACAAACCCAATTCAACAAGTCCAATTCTAACCAAACCACTGAAAGCAAGACCATATTGTCCATTGCAAATTAAACATAAAAACTTTTAAAAAAAAGTTACATAAAATATTTGTAATGAATATTATTTAACAAAGCTAACTTTTATTGTTTAAATTAAGAAATAACTTTGTAAAAAGATGTTTTTCATTAAGAAAATAAATATTTTTCTTTTGAAAATGGAGATGGGCCTAAGTGACCCACATTGTTGTTAAGTCACAAAATTGCCTCTGGTTGGTTAGGGTTAAATGAGTTATATTTTCCATTGAACATACAAATTGGTTAACCAATACATTATTTATTAATACGCGCCTTTCTTTATTATTAACAAAAAAAACCTAAGGAAGGTGACCTAGTGATATGTTTCGTTTTCTAAGTATTTTTTTTTCTATAATTGAAAGTTTTATAAATAAGGCCTTATTTACAATATAGATGAAGACAATAGAGTTTATGTAATATAATTTCAATCATTTTTATTAATTTTTATTTGATTTTTTAATTTTTCTTATAATTAACCAATTGGTTTTACGTAATCAAAGTTATTAAAAGCTCTATCTCTTTATTTGCCAATCTAAAAAAATTGACAATTCAATATCATGTCTATGAATCATTATTTGTTATAATGTGATAACCACCATGTATAAATCATTCCATATAGAACCTATTTATTAGACAAGCCTTTTAACACCGAAACAAAACACACATACTACGAAGAAGACCATCCATTTTACAACTTCCATCTGTCTCCATTCATTGAGTGGCAGCAAATTAATAGTATTATGAAAAGATCAGGTTTACCTCTTCAATTCTATGCGCTCGATCTAAGCTTTAAAAGCGCATCGGATTCAAACAAATAGTATTAACGATAATAGTTGTTCGACCGTTGAGGACGGAAACATCATTATTGTAAAAGCATTTAAACAAATATTAACCACAGAATGCTGTTAATGAAAACGAGTAATGAAAAAACAAAAATACGGTCTGATCAGGGCTCTAACCTGGGACCATCGAACAACGCTCCGCAACCCCAATCACATTTTTTTAAATCCAATCAAACCCAGACTCGGATATTGGTGCAGAAATTGGAAATACAATTTAAATAATTTAAAAACCAAAAAGAAAGATAATGTATTTAAACATGTTCAACGGAGGGTGTGTAGTACTATCGCGGTCGCCTCTTAATAGAATCTCTAGTAGTTCATTAGACTTTTGATGGGGTTTTGCGCCAAATCTCCTCATTCCGCTTAACACGAATCTGCACTTACGAAATACTATCAACCTAAATAACGGTTGACATTTAATTCCCGATTTAAATTCCATAACCCGAAATTGCAGTATAAAATTTGCACACACACATACACACAATTCACAATTTAAGAGAATTATTTGTGCTGCGAAAGTTTTTCAACTAATTTTCGGATTACAAACGCTTCTAAAGGACTACACAATATTATCATCGCAAAACCACTGCAATCTTTGCCAAAGAGAAGAGATGCAATACAAGAAATGCAAACGCTGTTTTTATCCCCCAACAAAAACATTTTCTGGCATGACGGTTACAGCGACAACGCTTTAAGATACTTCCGACTTTCTATTTTTTTTGCCTCTTCTACGGTTCAGTCCTCATCACACTGGCCACACCGCCACATCATACACTATTATTATAAAATAAATGAAACCCCTTTCTTTCATCCAGCAGAGTCTGCTAATTTTTTACTTTAGCCAACATCACTCTTCATTAATTTAATTGCATAGACTATGAGAGCCTTGTACTGATGACAATTATAACAGTTCACAGCAAAGCTA
Organism: Clogmia albipunctata; assembly: GCA_001014945.1. Lineage (NCBI taxonomy): Eukaryota > Metazoa > Arthropoda > Insecta > Diptera > Psychodidae > Clogmia > Clogmia albipunctata. Next base: position 19,537 of record JXOV01007910.1, on the reverse strand, counting down.
TTTTTCTATTAATGTACTCTGAGATATTATAAAATTATGTTAAATTTAGAAATAAATAAATGGAAAGTTATGTACATCAAAAGAAATCTAAAAGCTCTTAAAACTTTGCACAAAACTCCCTCGAAAATAATTAATTAAGCACTCGTTACAAATTTAGAAANATGTACATCAAAAGAAATCTAAAAGTTCTTAAAACTTTGCATACAACTCCCTCGAAAATAATTAATTAAGAACTTTTTCCAAATTTAGACGNAGCAAAGCTATTTTTCTATTAATGTACTCTGAGATATTATAAAATTATGTTAAATTTAGAAATAAATAAATGGAAAGTTATGTACATCAAAAGAAATCTAAAAGCTCTTAAAACTTTGCACAAAACTCCCTCGAAAATAATTAATTAAGCACTCGTTACAAATTTAGAAATTCATTTTAATTAAAAACCTTAAAAACTAAGTTTGCTTCCCTTCATTCTAAAAAATCATTATAACAAGTAAAAGTAAGGTCAAAGGGGACTCACCTCTTACGATCTCCCTGTTACTGCCAATCTGAAACGTGACACTGACCCCTGGATAGACATGGAAAAACACTACATGTTCCTGGGTTTGTGGTTCGTGCTTGGGACAGTAGTTCCTCGTGGGTGGCTCAAAGCCGGGCCCAAAATGGAATACAGGATCTACAACTGGCCAGATCGTGGTGGTAGCTGTTGTGGCTTGACTCACAGATACTGGCGCTTGACCCACTGTTCCGGTTGCAGTGGCTGTCGTTGCCGGACAGTGGTGCATAATGGGCTGCCCTATCGGGATCTGCGTCATAATCCTGTGATGGTGGTGGTGGTGATGGACCGGCTGCTGCTTTTGAGCATGATGTGTCTTGGTTTGGGCAACAGGTGGCGCTGCCATCGGGGTTAAGTAATGGCCTGTCGTCACCGTGTTGGGTCTATGCTTTGTCACTGTGCTCTGTACAGCCGGAACTTTGTAATAGGTGGTCCTAGCCGTGGGCTGGACTACAGCGATGGCTGCACTTCCAGGAACGGCTACTAACCCACCTGATTTCACAGTCTGTTGCTGTAGCTGCTGCTGCTGTTGTTGTATCATTGGAGCCTTTCCTTCAAGCTTTGTTTCTTCTTGAGAAATGTCCTCGACTACTACAAACTTGGCCGCTTCAACACCACTACTATCTACCACTTCAATATTTCGCCCCAAACTCTCGGCACTATCACTAATCACCTCACTCTCATCATCATGCACTACTACTCCTAGATCACCACTAATTGGATCACCCCCACCCCCACTGTCGACTTCCGGTAGACGTTGTTCCGCACTGGATTCGTCCGGAGACGAATTGGAAAAGTCCTCCACTTGTCTGGCCTCCTCTCCACAGCCGGGCGACTCTGTGGCCATCGCTGTGTAAGTACTGCTGCTCGTAAGGACTTTGAACGGTCTCTTCTTTACAATGATCGGTAAGTGGGTGATCTCCGTCTCATTGATCAGCTCTTCGTCACCGCAATCGTCGTGCTTAGACCTGTGGTGGCCAGGCGAGACTGCTGGTACGTTTGTCGGCGATAAAGCTGGTCCTTTCACCATTTGTCGAGTGTGTGTGTGGAATGATAACGGCTAATTGTGCACAGGGAATTGTCACACTCTACACCCGCTATTTTCTTCGGTTTTTTATTTTTATTTTTCGTTATTATGTTTCGTTTCCGACAATACCCACAATAACAACAAAATTGACACCTGGTCCGTGTGTGTTCGTCCACCTGCAAATTAAACAATACACTGATTAATCGACCGACAGTCAAGAAATTCCACAAGCATGTGAAAAACACCTCCAATCTTTCCGTTTTTTTTTTCTTCGTCAAATAAAGTGGAAAAAATTCGACCAAATTCCAATAGAGATTGGCGGTTTTTGCCTTTGCTGATGCTTGTTGGGAGTCTCTTTTTTCGACGACAACGCGACCAACGATGATGGCGATGATGATGACCGCTGATTAACCGACAAAACCGCCACCGCCGCGCGCGAATATCACTACAATAACAACAGTGTTTTGAGTGACACCGTCATTATCAAATAAATCAAATTAAGTCTAATTGATAATTGTTATTAATATTGACGTTTCACAGTACTGTTTTTATCAGGCACCAAGGTAAATTTGCCGCACACCCACGCGCAATTTTCCTCGCTCGCCCCAAACACCAGCTGACTCGGACTGAATGCGAGGGGAAAAGTTATCAAACACGGGTGACACTGATAATGAAACAGGTTTATATTTTTATAGCACCCATTGTAAATAGAAAGACCCAAAGGTTAATCAATAAAATTGCCAATTTTTCAGGTAGGTCTGAAGTAATCACTTCTCCAAATCAAGCCCACCCATAATCAATTGTCTTAATTGTTATTTAACTGTTTCACAATCCAAAGCTGAGATAATAAAACCCCCTTCCTGTTTTAAACGAAAATATTATTGTCCATCAAAACTGATATAATCGGGAATATTTGGAAATTTTAGACAAGAGTGATAAGAATGCTGAAGACTTTTAATTCGGTTCATATTCTTAGTTGATATAGTTAGTTCTTATGAACAACCAATCTTTTTTTTATAAAAAAAATTCTTTCGGTTTCGTATAATGAAGATCCATCAAATAGTGCCAAATTTTACACAAATAAATCGGGTATCGTTCAAAATTCCCGACTCCGTTTGTTAAGTAAATGACTCAAATTTCGCAAAACCATAAAGTGTTTTATTCAAAGAATGAATAACATAATATATCATATCAATATAATTAGCTACTGGATTCCAGTATAATAGTTATTTATACAACAAGATCAATAAGACAAGTCTTAAGATAAGGCCTTAAAAAAGGCCAGAGTGTTTGATTATGCTTATTGACCGTGTTTTACAAAAAAAAAAATGTATGCTTTTTAAAATAGATTTACACAAAAATAAAAAAAATAATTGTTTAATTAAAAAGTTCGTTAAGCGGCTCTGAATTAAAAATTTTAAATATTTTGCATCAAAAATTTCCAATAGGTGGTTTCCAATAATATTCAAAATAAAATCGTTAATACAAGTTAGCCAGACCTTTTAAAACTGACGGCCCTATAAATTTGATGGATTTCTTTCATGGAGGTCACACATTAATAATAAAGGAAAAGCACGTGGGCTTTAAAGAATTCTTTAAAGCACTTTTGCTATAATATCGACTTTAACAGAACAAATTTGAGAGTTATAATATCAATGTTAAGCAACAAAAATGCATAAAATAAATAATGATTCGAATGAAACAAAATACAATTAAAGAAAAAAGATTGAAACTAATAACAACGAAATAAATAAGAACCAGGAAGTAGGGACTCACAATATCTGGTCCAACTGGAGTTCGTGAGAACACTCTAAGAATTTATGGCGAAATAAACACTGTCAAGATATTCTAATATTTCGTAATACCCGTACTTCCTGGACGAGGAGAAGAGGTAAACCATGTCTGAGGTGGAAGGTTGAAAACAGCTTGGAAGTACGCATTGAGGCAGGCCAAGATCGGAACCCGGTTGTAGTGCCGCGGATGTATGTATGTATTCACAAAAAAAAATAGATTAAGGAGACAGACCAAACTGACGTCTTACTGCCTAATTCGATTATAGAAAACACATTTCTATGAAAGATTAATATTGCTTTACCTCTCTAGTAAGAACCATTATCAATACACACTAACCTTATCGAAGCCCATTACCTAGAACTTACAATCTATCTCTAATATAACATTACACCTCTCGGGGATTAAAGCTCTTATTCATATATAAATACACGAATAAGATCATTGTAACGATGCACGATAACGTATCACCGGGTGTATGGTGGACAGTCATACGCCAATCCTCGTATATCGCCCTAGCTTTCCCTCCCTATCGCAATTGCTGGCCCTAACTAATTTGTCGCTATAGATGTAATACCTCAATATAATGATAAATAACTTATTAGAATGGGAAAGAAAAAAGTGTTTGATAGGCCCGGCATTCGGCACCGCCACTAGGGCAGTATAGGTCTAGCCACTTTTCAGGAGACAGTAGTTGTTAGCAATATTCACAGTTAGCATATGGATTAAATGAATAAATAAATTATATCAACATATACTGCATTACACTACATTATATTACACTATATTAGAAAGTGATTATAATTTCAATATTATTTTAAAAAAGTAACTTGGAAAATATTCTGAAAATGTATCCAAAATCACAGAATAAAACTTATCAGATTTTCTACTATTGCAAATTTATTTGATTAAATTACATTTTCTGAATGGGTTTTAACTAGAAACCATTTCAAATTTATTTACACAGTACCTCAGTTCAAATATATCCTAACATCCTATCCTTTATTTTGATTGCTTTTCGATAAATTTACCGAAAGGGGAGGGAAGGAATTCGATGAGTTGAGCTAAGCTCATAAAAATCGAGTAGTTTCCAAATGACTGGTGACTTATTGCTGGACTTCTAATATATAGAAAAGTCAAAGTTCACCGTCTCTTATAACAATTATTTCACCCACATTTAGTTTCCTGCTCTAGTCAGCACAATCTTCGGCGTGGGTTTTTAATTTCAAAGAAAAAGTTTCCAGGGCATAATACAATAGGACGAAATGCGAAAGTGAACTTTATTCTAGTTAGTTTGTGCGTTGTTCGGATTATGTTAATTTTATTTTATGAGCCAGACACTCTGGCTAAATCTTTGAATAATAAATCAGCTGTCTTCAACATTTAAAAGCTCCACTCTAAAGGTGTTGTTATTACACATTTAAATTCCTCCATAATTTAAGGCAAAAAATGAATTTAAATTGGTGTTTTAACATTTATGAAATGTTTACAACCATAAAAATAAAAGAAAACAAAAATAAAACTCTTGAAACTATAAAACTTTTAACATAACATTTTCTACCAGGTCTTTATAGCAATAGGCCATCTAGTGAACATAAAACTGTATTTCCCAGAGCCAGATATTATAGCCAATATGATTTAGTGTTTAAGCTTTATTTTATTCACGTGTGAGTAAAAAATAACAACATTGCCAAAAATTTAAATAGCAAATAAAAAACTAAGGCCGACTCCGCAAGAAGGGTGCCCTTGTGTCAGTTTCGTACAAATTAGTAGTCTCATACAAAAATAAGAATGATAGCCTTAATTCTAACCGTTCTTCTTTTCAAATGTGTTTGTGACTCTTTCTTCTAAATCGATACGTTCACCATCTGGTGTCAGTTTTTTAAACTAATAACTGACATTTCGCAAATGGCTATTCAAAGTGAATTAGATTTTAAATTGAAATTTTGTCTTTAAAATAATGTGCACAGAGGATACTAGAGATGTGTAATAAATAAAAAAAATGACAGTTAACAGATTTTTTAGTGAACCTTCTTAAAACTTGAGTTTTACTAAAAATTTAACTCTTTTGAGAAGGACAGGGAAGGGATAGGATAGGATAAAAAAATTTTATTATAAACGCTTTCAGCACCGCAAACTAGGGCAGTTTAGGCCTAACCACTTTAGAAGAGGGGTTTATTAGTAGTTAAATGTATGTTAGTTTGAATCTCGACTATAAATAAAAATCAAATAAAAATGTTGTGAGGCTGTTTTCTTCCTCGAAATTAGGATATGTATCTGATGCATCTCATCATTTGATATTTTAACAATAATAATAATAATTAATAATAATATAATAATTTTCCCACAACATTCCTGGACGGAACTTGGGGTAGTCTCAACTTCAACCATCGGGTGTTAGACTTTCCATGACTATTTGTTTTCAGTGTATTAGTAGTCAATTAATAGCACCTAAGACCGGTTGTAAACGGATCCACGCAATCCGCCCATTTCATTTATTTGTTTGCGCCATCACAAATTTATAATTCGCTATGAATGTTATTTCGCAATGTTATTGATATACACAAATGGAAACTTTTTCGCGCTAGAAAAATATCCGCCCGGGATTTGATCCCACGACCTCGAGGAGGATGTCCAGAGGCAGATATATTTTATCAATACTAACCATTAATTCCGAGGAAACACATTTAATTCTAAATCAATTTAATCATTGTTGAGATTTGCACTTACTTTATCATATATAAATTATATTATTGAATGAATTATTCCTAAGATTTTCAATTTCATAGAAAAAAGAAATGCAATAACATAGTATAGCATTATAATGATTTATTGCATTACTTAATGGATTGTTTAAACTTTTCTTTAGTAAATTTATCATGTTACGAACCCACCCTAAGCATAAAATTGAAAAAGGGCGCCGATTAAGCCTGTCATTTAAAGAAAACTTTGGCAAGTTTAGTAAAATGATGAACAGATTCATTTTAATGATTAATGAAGTGTTTTGTGGATCAGCAGGCGACGATAGCCGTAATCGTAACCAACACCTGATGCACATTTACAGGTCATATTGAATTGCACTGGGGGATTAGAAACAATGCAAAAAACTAGTTAAATTGTGGCAAATAAACAAACAGAAATAGAGAGAGACCCAACCCATATAGACTACTTTCACTTTTACTTCAGACTTTGTAAAGCAGTGCGATCCAAGTGTAGTGGCTGCTGTGGTGCGGTGCCATGCTGACCTCCATTCTTTTACGGAATGTGTGTGCACATTTTATGCTTTGCTCTGTGCAAACACCGCATAACATAAAAACAATCCAACCGAAAATATTATTTTAAATCCCCCCAAACAATGGACTCTAAATGAACAATAATAGTATAGGAAATATAAAAAAAAAACACGAACAAACAATTGAACCCATCTCATAATACATTGACAAGTTTTTCACTTTTCCTTTCCTTACATTAGCAGTTGATTCCACTCAAACTGTCAAAATTGCGAGACAATAAATAACCTTACCCAAATGCAAAACAGGGTCAATCTTTTGCAAATCTTATTGCAAATTATAAATAAATAAACAATTGAAGCTGTAATTAAGTGCAAGGCAAAATTCATATAATTGTTTGTATTCTCAGTCTCAACATTTAAAATGACGTTTCAAGTACACTTAATCGCTAGTGATATTTAAAAAATCAATCATTTCTGACTGATTGACAATTAAGATGAATTTATCCAAATATTATTTATAAATGAAATTATTATACCTTTGGGATAAATTAAGATTGCTATGAAAAGTTTTAAACACCTAAGATGTCCTTAATTTAGAGAGATTGTTTTTCTAAAAATCATTGACCTGGAAAATTCTTTAATTTAATTTTACTTGAATGATTTGATAAAAACAACACATGTTGAAAATAATGTCATATTGATTTACAATTTTTTGTTTCTTCAACTTGGTAAAAGTTAATATTTGAAATATAATCGAGGATACAATTACCTAGAACAAAAGTCTAAGTCATCAACAAGAAAAGGATATAATAAAAGTTTCTTTTGATTGTCTTGGGAAATACTAAAAGTTCTAAAAAACTTTCTATCAACTACGTCATTTTACCAAGAATGAAAATCAACGCTTTTCTTTTCAACTTATATTTTTCATTATCAATATAATAGTAGTTTACGTAACGGCATGTACGAGTAATATGACCCTTTACGGGTAGAACATTCCCGAAACACGGTCAGATGATAAAGGCCTACATTTGATGACAACTCATTTTTTTAAGAAAGCGTGAAGTTTGTTATGAATTAGTCCTTTTATTATTTTAGTTTTTATAATAATTCAAAATCAATACTAAAGAAAAATTAAAATGTGTAGAATATTTATTTCAAAATTTCGAGTTGTCATCGAATTTAGTTCTTCATCTGACCAAGCTTCGAGAATGTTCTACCTTTTTCGTATTATACTCAGATGTAACGGTACAAAATATTCTATTTTTCCGGTCGAGTGGATAAGTACCATCATCTAAAAGTTGCGTACAATGTTTTGTGCAATTTTAAAATTGTTTAATTTTATTTTTTATAATTTATTTATTACTCATGCTGAAAATTACAAACAAACATGATTCAACGTCACAGTAAGGGTAGAATGAAAAAAGCAGGGAATAATTTAAGAAAAATATAAAGTATATAATTAATTATAGAACAAAATGAACATCAAGAAAAAAAAACAATAGAAAAAAAAACAAGATCAAAAATTTAAATTAACAAAATCGATCCCAATATCTGGGCAATATCTTTTACACATCCATTCGTTCTATTACATAAGTTCAATTAAATTATAGTTTATTTCATAACAACTGTTATGTTGCAGTAACAGTTATTTGTCTAACTTAAAATTTAAAGGGGGATATTTAAATATTAGATATTAAACGTATTAATATTGAAAATCGCTTTGAGTTAATAATAAATTAGATTTTCGTGTAAAAACAAAACAAATTACTTTTATTTTATTTTTTATTTATTTTAGATGACACACAACACTTATTTATTACAACATGGTATATTGGTAGGTTGGGATTATAGCCCTTAACATTTATGAATATTTAAATTAAATAATTGTAACGACGAATGATAACGTATCAACGGAGGTAAGGTGGTCAGCCATACGCTCCTCCTCGTAACGTATATCGCCGTAGCTCCTCTCCCTGCCTATCACAATTTCTAGCCCTAGATAACTTGCTGTTATCGAAAAAGTATCTCAATATAGTAACTCATTTGAGTAGAATAATAATGGAATTGGATGGGATCGGATAGTAAAGGATAAAAGCACATTAGGGCAGTAAAGGTCTGGATACTTTGAGATGAGTGTTTCAATGTGCGTAATATGTACAGTTAGTATGAATTATCAGCTATTTCCGGACTATAAAAACGTGAGCACAAATTGTGAGGCTGTCTTCTCTCTGCATTGATAGTCCTTTATTGAGAATTGAATCTTCATTCGATAATTTGGCAATGTTTACTATTAAGTACTCGAAAACAAGTTTTCTGCATACCCGCATAAATTCAGACCCTAACAATTTCTTAGAGTTGTAGATTATATAGCAAACCAACCCTACCATTCCCTGATGTGATAGGATAAAAGTGTTTATTAGACCCGCTTATCGGCACCGCTCATGAGGGCAGTATGGATCAAACACAGTATAACCCTTCTCTTAAGGTTAGTTATGAATAAGTTTACTTATTACAAATACAGATAAAAAAATTCTCAAAGTAAAATATTATAATTGTTGCTAATTTCACACAAAAGGTATTTAATCTTTTAATTAAAAAATAATTTAAAAGAACCAATAGACATAAAATCATAAACTTCATAAGAACGAAATTACCTCTCATTCTCATCTGGTTTTACTTTCTATACGAGGTCAAACAAAGGCAGTGAATGGACAGCGAGCATAATATGCAGTAATAATTGCAACGGCCGTCGTTCCCTTTAGCGACCTTCACGTCCAAGTAACTGCCGTGCAAAATTCGGTTGCTCTCCTACTTTCCGCCGAAAGGAATCGCAACTCCGCCACATCTCCAATAAACTACGGCTTTATGGTCACATAAAACTGAATACTTAATAATGCCACAATCCATCCATCTGGAGAGAGAGACTGGCCAATATTCATTCATTCACCCCGTATTGACTCTCGGTCCCGGTGTGTGAAACTCTTAACATTTTCAATTTAATATGCTTTTAGTTTTAACAGACATACTCGTCTGCCAAAATTTAACACCCTTTCACTTCTGCTGTCGTCGTCGTCACAGACACAAATCGATATATAGTTAAACCGGATCACACTGTTAATCAATTTAATTACAACAGAAGAGAACAACAGCCGTGTGCTGCTTGCAGATTTTCTCGAAAACTAAAAACAAAAACACGCAAATTATGTACGCTGATCCCAAAATTGGATAACGGTTACACAATCCGTCAATTACAACTTACAAAAACCCAATACTGTGAATGCATTTCACAGGCGTACTTTGCATATAATCGGAATAATGGCAATTAGAGCGAATTTGTCGCCAATTAGTTTGCAAGAGGCGAAAACGGACCAAGAACTTGTTTGCAATTGTCTCCGTTTTTGCACAAGGCGCGACTCAGGGGTTTATTGCTCAAAAGCACTTTGCAAACGCAATAAATTCGCCAAAATATAAGCCGATTCGAGACTAGCCATTTAGACAAAACCACCTTCTAAAATGCCACATGCACTTTTTTGCTTCTTGGGCTTCCTCTGCGCGAACGAACGCGATTGGCCTGGTCTTGCAATTAAACACAATAAAAAAACAATTCGCCTCAACTGCAATCACTGCAGTACTTAAACAATACCAGCTTTAATTGTTATTCTACCTAAGACCTCCTCAAGTATATATTTTCCATTTAACAATATAATTAAGGTTTCGTATTATTGCTAACTTCATTACATTTGAGCTGATTTAACAACGTTTATTCGCTCCCTTTCGCATTCTGACTAATTGTTAATGCTACTTGAGCAGAATTCTTGAAACGTACATTTTATTACATTAGTTGATTTTGATCTAACAAATTTATTGAAATTATGTGCAAGATTTTTAAAGCAAAACATGTTTTTTGTTTAGGCGGTGATAGAGGAGATGCATGTTTTCCGTCTCTTTTTGGCAATCATATAACGTACTTGACATAATATATTAGCATTAAGGAAATATATGTGCTAAACCCATTAAAAGGACAAGGCCCAAATTTCATACAAATCAATCAAAACCCCATTTCATCATTTCTTTTTTTCGTTCATTCTTTTTTAACTGTGTTTGTGACTGAAAATTTCATAGTCCTGTTCAAAATCAATCTTTGTAACCAACTTACTTCATTCACAATTTGTATGCATTTATTTACAACAAAATGCCGTCCTGATAGTTATTTCTGCTACAAGGGTGTAAAGTCAACTTTTTTTAACGTGTGAAACGAATGTGAAACATTTGAGCCGAAGACGAGTGTTTCATCGCTTCCACGTTAGAATCAGGACTTTACAACCGAGCAGAACGTAACGTTTTTTGCACTCCACTCATGAGCAAAAAGCAAACATTTACAATTTCACATCGAATTTCATCATTTACAAAGAAAATTTAAAAATTGATATGTTTCAGAAATGTTTCAAGTGAAATCTTACATTGTAAAGTTACCGTTAACGGTTGGAATTCCTCTTAACCACTTGGTCATAAGGCAAATGCCTAATTTATTGTGTCATGGAACATTTGTTTGCTTTAATTTATGTTAAATAAATTTCCATTTAAAGCAATATAAGGCTATTACTGTAATATACTTTCATTACAGTTAAGCAGATTTAACTCTGACATCTACATAAGGTGCCAAAAACCGAACAAAAAAAGGCAAATTGTATGCGGATGGCTGTTGAAACAGTAAATTTTAAAACAGGAAACGTTAATTAATTTGAAACATAATTACGGTCCTATGGCATAGGC